>VBSM01003159.1:1123247-1219267 GCA_008086735.1 Cheirogaleus medius
CAGAAGAACTCCAGTTGCCGTGTCTTCCTTGCTGGCAAGGCGGGCGCGACACCCCCTTAATATCTTGAAATAAAAAAGACTTGTTATAGCAATATTAATATCAGACAATATCAGATTTAAGGTAATTGCATTAATGGGAATAAAGAGAGATTTCATTTTTGTAAAAACAATAATAAAGATATAACTCATAAAAAAAGAAATAAATAAAATCAATTCTCACTTCTGTTTAATAATATTGTTACTGAACAATATTATACAATTTCTGAATTATATGAAACTTTAAAGAAGTTTTATTTTTCCTTTTTATTTTTTACAGTAAAGTAGGAATCCTATTTTCTCTGTGAAAATAGAATAGAAGTGTTATCCATATTTGGATATGGATAACTCTTATTTCTATTGTAGGTGTTTTTACAGTTGCTCTCCTGTTAACATGTAACACATTTCCTGGTTCCTGAGGTCCTGGAACCCTTCTTCTCATGTGTTTTTCCTCTCCCTCTTGCCAACTTCAAGGCCAAATTTCTAGACCATTTTATATATCTTCCTGTCCTTCACAACTATCCTATTTCTGAAATCTTAAACTCTGTCTGTAACTCTCTATCTTTTTAACCTTCAAATTCCCTCAATGGCACTGCTACTGAGCATAGTTTTCAACACCCCATCCCCTAATACACACACACACACACACACACACACTCGCACCCACACCTGCCACCTCTGTATCCTGCCACCTTAGAACTTTGAGCTTTCTTAGTCAGTCTCAGGCTGCCTTCTCCTTTCCATTTATCTAGCCTGGACACACCGATCACTCATTTCCACTGTGCTCTTCCTTTGTTCCACTTGATGTTCCATCATGGAAAATCTGCCATTGCCAACAGGGATCAGCCCTGGTATTTGATCTGTCTTGTCCTGATCTCGGCTGTTGAGGACCACGAGAGAGAAACAATACATAGCCATACTGACCAGGTCTGGTAGGGTGATGAACACAGAATTTTCTGTCTCGCTTCAGTCTAAATAATGTCTGGCAGTCTTTTTCCTTTCTTCTTGCTGGGTGCAGTTCCCATTTCTGTTGTGGCTGTTCGAGGTTTACCAAGCTCTTAACTCTCATCATTAACAAATGTCCTAGACTATTTCCTGACTGAGAAAACCAAAGTGAACAGCGAAGAAATTCCTTAGCCCCTCCTCATCCTCTATCATGAAGCCTTAACATTTAGCAATCTATCTATCTTTCATTTGTCTAGTTGCAGAGACTGAAATGCCTTTACTCCTTTTCAGGGTTAGTTCTTCAACTGTGTTCTTAATCTCTGCTCCTCCCACATACTCTAGGATCTTGATTCATCAAATTTCCTCTCTTTCCTGGGTCTGCAAATTCTGTTTTCTGCACACTTTCTTAAAGCAGACTAAAATATTAACTTCTTCTCCCTGTCGTAAGTAATCACTCCTGCAACCCTATATTTCCCTCAAGTTAAATTTCCATCTCTGTTCTATTCCCATTCATACTTTTCAAAACACTCCACTTTGCCCACACAAGTAATCTCTCTTTCATTTACCCAAATACTCTCTGGACTGTTGGCTATCAAGCCTCCTATCTGTCCAGTCTGAGGGATGGGCTTTCCCTAGTTCTTATTTATCTAGACATTTGTGAGTCATGCTCATAGGAACACCATGACATTCTCAAAACTCTCTCCTCCTTTCCATACACTGAACTCTCTTATATACTACTCTTATATTCGTTCATTGAACATACTAATGAAACTTTTCTATTTGGCCTGTCCCTTCAATGCTGGGATGTCCTCTCTGGTTTAGCCCTTGACAATTTATTTCTGTCATTAGCCATTCCCTCCTTATGTAATTTCTTCTACTACTTTAGCTTCAGTTATAACTTAAACGCAAACATTTCACAAATATATAGCTAATCTAATGTCTTCAGCTTTAGGAGGTGATGATGATGATGACAATGAAAGTGATGATGACAAAATAATACCAAAGCTCTTCAGCCAAAGCCCACCAGGTATACACTGTTGTTAAGCAAGTTGAATTTACTGCTGGTTGCAGTGAGGGAGAACACATATGTTGGGGAGCTCTGGGACATCTTAGTAAAAGGATGTTATAAAGGAATTATAGGATTTCAGCTTGGGTTATATAATTTTGTTGAGGGTTCCAGGAAATGGGGCTTGGCTATGGATTGAAAGCTTTGAGGAAGCAGGCACAAATCTGTAATTGGGTATCTTAATAAATCTTATCTAGAAGAAAGGAATAATATGAATAGACTGAAGCTAAAGCCCTACTTAGTAAAGAACAGCAGTCCCTTATATCAGCCAGGGTATTTTATGGTTTGTATAGTGCCTTTGTTTTTGTCTGTACTTAGACATGTTTATGAATTATCTTGTTTCTGTCTTTGGTTTTGGTCTCATTTTCATCATGGTCACAAAGTTGCCTTGTCAGATGCCTTGTTCTGTGAGGTTGTTTATTCTCAATAAGAGAATGTCTGCCTCTCACTCTGAGGGCCAGGCCAGCTCACAATGCCAAGGACTTGCTGTTAGAGTCGGCCAATTCCTGAGCGTAAGGGGCTGCTTTGCTCTTTCTCAACAAAGATGATGATAGGCATGCTAATAATGAATATTGTATCTTGTACTTATATTGTGCCAGGTATTGTTTAAATGATGGATGTGTTTTGAATCGCTTAATCCTCACAACACTATGAGGTAAGTCCTATGATTTTCTCTATTGTACTGATGAGCATATTAAGACACTGGATGGGGATGTAACTTACTCAAAGTGACGAAGCTGGTGATTTATAGAGACCGTAGATACCAGCTACTCACCATCATATACCTTGCCAGCCACATATGTCTCGGGAGACTTAGCCACTTATTTTGCACACCTTCCTTGTGATTGATTCTCACAGGCACAAATTAGCAGTCTTTGTCTTCTGCCCATGCTGTGCTCCTCTTCTCTTCTGCCCTAGGATATCTCTGCTACCACTGAGACCTGCTGAAGTAAACAGGAAGGGCAGGTGAGTTAAAGCTTTGGAGCAAAGGATTAGCTACCTTCTCCTTTTCGTCCTCCATGTGAACTATCCTAAATTACAACAGTGCCTGCAGCCTCTTCCAAGGCGCTCCTACAAGATCAATCAGGTGTGCTTGACTTAATGTTGAATGGCTGCCCTCTTTGTTTCCATGACTCACACTAAATTTTTTTCACTTTTGCTTCCCTGGGATGTGTGATCTAATAGCTAGTAGCATACAGGCTTTTACACCATGTTCTGCTTTTATGGAAACCCAGGCAATCTGATTTCAGACTGCAAAAAGTCCACCTGGATTTTCCAATCTCCTCCATGCTTATCCAACAGAGTATAGAGGTTGAAAACCTTGGCTTTCTAGATATTGCCACTATTAAGCAATGTGACCTTGAATACTTTATTTAATCTTCCTACCCCTGCCTTAAAAATTGAGGTTAAGAGTACTTCAAATAGCACTACCTCTCTACCAAGGGTTATGACAAATTTAAAAATGTTTTCTGTGATTAGCACGCTGCCTGACACAGAACACATAAATATTATTATTATTATTATTAATTTCCCTCAAAACTTGCTCCTTCTCCTTTGTTCTTGTATTTGTTGGTCATAACACTAGTTTATTACCTAAACAACTCTTAAGGAAGTCATTGACTGTTCTGATTTAACTCTTTCTTTCCCCACATTTTCACCATATAACTGGTCTATAAATCAATGTTTATTTTATCTCTGAAATGTCCTCTCACATCCACTTCTTATTAACCTAATATCTTCATTTTGACAGCCCTATTCCAGTCCTATTTAGCATCTCACCATAATCTGCAATAAAAGCATACCAAGCCCAGTGATCTCTCTGCCTTCTCTCCTTTATACATCACAGTCTACCCTCTACTTTCCCGTTAGTCTTTTAAAACACAGTCCTATTTTAACACTAATAATGCTGCACTTTAATTGATTATTTACTTATTTCTCTATTGCTTTCTGCCAGGGTTTGTCCAACCCTTGCGCTATTGACATTTTAGGTTGGATAATTATTTGTTGTTGGGAAGCTGTCCTTTGCATTGCTGGATGTTTAGCAGCATCTCTGGCTTCTGTCCACTGGAATAGTACCACTCTCTTAGTTGTGACAGAAAAATGTCTGTAGACATTGCCAAAAGTCCCCTGAAGCAAAAACTGACCCCGACTGAGAGCAATGCTCTAAACTAGTGAGTTCTTTATGGACAAGGATGATGTGCTATTGACATAAATTTCTGACACCAAGCATAATGTTGGGAATACTATAGGTGTTCAATAAATATTTTTGAATAAAGGAATGAATGTGTTGCCTCCCTACAGCCTTCTTTTTCAATCTCATAGACCAGCTTACCTTTATCTCTGCTTCCATTGGTTTTTTTCCCATCATTTTTCTGTGCATATCTGTTTTCCTAGTTGCATTTTTTGATTTCCTTATACCCTCAGCACACACAGAATAAATGGAATATAGTAGTTGCTCAGTAAATACTTATTGAATTATTTTAAATTAATAAATTAACATTTATAAATTACTCTATGAATATATTTAGACCACATTTTTTATTTTTAGGGTGTTATATAAAAATTGTATGCTTTCATAACATGTAGTACTTCCCCTTTGTAGCACTTATGCCAAATATAATTAACAACTAATTGTGTACTTAATTGTTTCATATCTGTCTTCATAAATTATGTGAGGCTAAAGACCATGGCTGCCTCTTCTGTTTTGCCTCCCAAGAGGTTGACACAGAACCTTGTGCAGAGTACATATTTAGTAAATTATAAATCCTTGTCAAATGAATGAATGAATTAATTAAACAAATTCATGCTGCCTCTAAGTGAAACACAAAACTTATGTACTTGGAGAATTTGGCTCTATATATGTACCATGGTTCATTGATTTATGTGATACACAACCTATGTTATATTATGTACTTTTAGAAAGTTTTTGTCTTTGTCAAATTAGTGAGAAAAGTAATTTGTACCTCTAAATCACTTCACAAAACAGAGAACTTGAGCCTGTCATAAGTCAATACAAATGTTTGATATCCTAGACTTGCAATCTCCTGTAACTCAGCATGTTCATTTTTTTTCCAGCACTAATGAATTAGCCCACAATCTTAATTGACATACTGACCTTGAAAACTCCAGAAAATGATTTAGCCTGCCAGCTTCATTATCTATGGCTTTATTAGCTGAGGAAATTTGACAATAAAATGTAAAATAATAATAATTAATCTACATCCTGATGTTAGAAATTAGACTTTTATCGAATAAAAATAATCGGTATAATCCCTAATGCCAGACACCACACAAAAAAATTTGGTCTCATATTCCGAATATAAAATAAATAGCTTTGTTCTGTCATTGCCTGAAACTACCTATTAATTCATAATTTTGTAATCTCAAAAAGGAATATTTAATAAGCATTTCAGAGAACAGGACATTGTTTAAAACCGTAATTTACTGTCTTTTGAGAAATAATTCACATTAGAGAAAAACAGAATGCTATCTTAAAGAATGTTAAAACTAAGAAAGGGGGAAGAAATCTCTTCCCATATACATTGCTGCATATTTTCTTTCTTTACCATGGATTCCTGTTGTTCCCAGTGGGGACCCCAATTTTAGAATGTGTGCTAGACACCCGTTCTATAGAAACTAAAGCTTGGAATTGTTCAGGGGAAGCTGAGATATGGCCTTTCATCTGACAAGAAATTGGAAGCAAAGAAATCATAATAAACAGCCTATAATAAATGATCTCTAATGGAAGAATGCCTTTTTTTTATTAACTGACTTAGAATGTTCTGATGGAAATATTATGTCAAAACAAATTTGAAAGTGAGCCTAACCACAAGCAGTCATATTAGGCACCTGTTGACTCTTATAAATCTGTGCATAACTTAATGAAAAAGGCAATCATTCCTCACAAAAGTGTATGACTATGTTCTCAACAGGGAGTAAAAATTACAAAAGTAATAAATTGTCATTTCAACTTAACAGCTACCTATATTTACGTGGACATTTTATTTTACCTGACAGAGTCTCTATTATATATGCTTTCAGTCCTTTTTTAGCTTCTTGCAAATACACAAGTATTTTCCAGAACCAAAAAAAAAAAAAAATGAGCTATTTCTTTTTTATTTCTATTGCCACTAGGATCAAATCCAAATTTCCAAGATACTAATGGTCTGTCTTCTGTCTACCTTTCTAACCTCACTCTTGTTTGTTTCTTTGTTCCTGTCCTTGTAACTCTACACAATATCAAAACACCCATAGTGCCTAGATACACAGTATTTCCTGAAATGAATCCCCTGTTTATGCTTCTGGAAAATTCTTCCTTGTCTTTCAAATCTCACCTGCAGCCAACACAGTCTCCTCTCTGAAGCCCTCACTGATTCTTCCAGGCAGGCTTAGCTGCTTGTTCCTGTATGTACCTACCTCCTTCTATGACACTGTTTCTCAATCTTTCCACTCCAGACCACATTATTCAATGTATTAGTGTCAAGATCAGCGGACCCAGAAGTGCCATTTGCCTATGCACTGATCACACCACATGTAGAAAATACTTTCAGTTCTTAACATGGCTACTTTAGAGCAACATCGATGATGAACTGGAGCATGTTTAGAGACGTAGAGAGTCTTAAAGCCATAACATCACACACTTCCGTATCTGTAATTATATAGTGGGGTTAACAATATCTGACAATATATCTAGCAATTATTTTTTACTGTTGATATTGATATTTTTATGTTTTTATTTTTATCTGCATGATTAGAACACAAGCTTCTTAATGGCAAGAACTTGTAAAATTATTTCCATGTCCTTTAACACTAGCATATTAATACCAATTTGCATAATACACAATCTTTGAAAGAATATGAAGAAGAATTGAAGAAATGAAGTTTCTTCCACCAAGGGAAAATATTGTGTTCTTTCAAAGAGCTAAGGTCATCATGTCAAAGACAGTAACTTCATCCTATGTAGCCCCAAAGAAATGTATGGGTAGCAAAGTTTATATTGATATTGAGAAGATACTGAAAACTTTAAAAAAAGAAAACAAGTGGTTTGTTATCCTAACTAAAGCAAAATAACCTCTTGTAATTGAAATACATAAAAATAATTCTTACAAATGATTAGAAAATGGAAATAACAAATTAAAAATAAAATCCTAAACATATCTTCCTGTAAACCACTCTTTCCGGTATTTTCAAAATGGCATTATACATATATGTATATGAGCAAAGATACATTCTTGATGTTAGGAGGATATCTTTTTATCCTCCTAACTCCCTGTTTTGAACGTTGCCTTGTGTATGTGTGTGTGTGTATGTGTATGTATATGTGTATGTGTGTGTGTGTGTGTGTGTATTTCCAGTTCTGGTTCCTTATTTGTAGACATTAAATTATTGAGTTTATTTGTTAACATAAAGTGTTGTCATGAGCAGCATTGTACATGGATACCTTGTGGTTCTTGTAGACCTTTTCTAAAAATTTAATGTTAAAGGAAAAGCAAAGAAATGAACTTCCTTGTGGGGTAAGTTTGTTTATCAATGTAACTTTGCAGAGGTTTTTCTTTAATATATTCCTACATTGGAAGTCAGGCTAGATTAAGTGATCTCTAAAATCTCTTCTTTATTCAAATATAATAACAATGCAATAATGCTTCTTAAACTTAGCTGTATATTATAATCATCTGAAGAGCTTTTAAAAAGCAATAATGTCCATCCCTGATGAATTAAATCATAACCTCTAGAGATTGGACTCAGTCTTCTTTAGAAGTTCCTAGGTTATTCCAATAAACATTCAGTGTTGAGAATTACTGGCATAAAGGTTAAGTCATGAACATTATCGATACATTTTTTTTAAATGGCAGCAGCAAAGGTATAAAAGCCTCAGGAATTGATTTCTTCTCTTGTAGCAAAATATGAGGGGTATGATAGTAATTTAAAGTGCAGAAACAAACTAGAAGAACATTAAGCAATGTCAGTGCAGGGCTTTGGTAAATGCTGGTCATTTTCTCAGAGCATAGAGTCCTTTCCTCTTTTCTCTCTGAGCATGCCTTACACAGAGGAAAAAAGGACCCATATATGCCTTTTCTCATTGTTATTCATTGGTCCACGGAAGCTGAGATGGGCATCTCAGTTTATTTAATCATTGGTTCTCTACAAGAAGGTTAGGAATCATCTCTGTGTATCAGAACTGATATGTTGCAACGTCCATCAGAAGAGATTAGTAGGCCTCTGTCAGGGTAGACGCCACAGGGTAGAATGAAACCTGAAGCTGGGTTAAGTAATTGGGTTCTTGTTCAATAAAAGTGCTTGTTTGTGCTGTGTAATGAAAGATCTTTGGTGCAATGGACGTCTGAATCCAAATACCCTTCGGATTTTCTGATGGATAAAGAGATAAGGGTGAAAGGGATTTAATTTAGAACTATTGAAAAACTTTAAAGAGATTAGAAAAATTGACAAATGCACTTTCTTTTTTAAAAATCAAGATTCTTTGTTACTTATCAGAACAAGTTATTTTTTTAAAAATTGACACTAAAACTTTTTGTTAGTTTTGGTTTTGTTGAGTTTTTTTGTTTGTTTGTTTGGTTAGTTGGTTTTTTCTTTCTGTCTTCCTTTCTTTATTCCTGTGTTTGCCATCATTAACTGACCTTTAAGACTCAGCTTATGATGAAGATAATGGAGAAACTGTTATCTCTCATGTCCCCTAACCTGAATTTAGGAAGTGATATCGCCTTTGCTTCTCGCTGGAGTGTCACATCAAAGCTGTGGGCAGAACATTGGTGAATAGAACAAACTGCACGTCTTGCTTCAGGTGATATTTTCTTTTTCCCATAATGTCAACACTCACTAGTGCATCTAAGCCTCTGTTAAAAAAATATCGACATTTAAACCAATTTCTTTTTAAGAACACACTTTAAAAATATTCCTAATCCAGAAAACTCATGTAAGCAATCAGAGTCCTATGGATGTACAATAGTGGGTGGAATATGGGGAAATACATGAATCATTCATGCATAGCATTGTCTCAGCTAATTTTAAGAAGAGATTTGTTAGAATCTATTTACTTTCTTTGGGATAAAAATATTCTATCAGAAAAATAGAAAAAAAGCCTTTTCTTTCTACTCATATCATTGAATACCTGATTAAATGCAAGTCTTTATTTGAAGAGAAAAATGTCATGGATTTACAACTCAAGGCGGGGGCAAGGGGAGGGATCCACAAATCTTTTGACTGAACAGTGTCTGTGTTTAAACTCCCTGCATTTGCACTGCCTGGCCCAGTGAATGTGTTTTGTTCCGGGTGCAAATCACATACCTCTTGCCCTATCAGCTTCTTCATTTCACATCTGGATGCCATACTCTCTAACCCTTCCATTGCTGAGTGATCTACTGATTCACACTTCATCTACCTTTGCTCTTCCCTGGGCGTCCCCCTCCTCCCTTGCCTTCCCTGCTCTGATTATATGTAACATACTAAGAGCATTTTGGGAGTCAGAGTGCCCACAAATAGATGCTTGTTGAAATTAGCTTCTCCTTGGGGTTGTCTAGCAAGCCACATGAAATAGCAGAGCTAAGAAGTAAGAACACTGGGCTGAAGCAAAAGTTCAACCTGAAAATTTGTGTTTAGGTCTCAGCAGCTCGGAAGCTCTTTAGAGATAAATTTGCTCTCAGCAGGGGGTCAAAGGCACACAGGTGGCTGCATTGCAGTGCTGAGGATGGGAGTGTCTTCTGATGAAACACATCAACACCGCTAGCCGCTGGGTGCCAGTTTAGGGAATGAGAATTAGCAATACTTTTTAAAAGAGATGAGTGCCTGCCGGTGAGTGCCCCTCCTTTTTTAAAAAAATAATAATAATACTAATTCAGGAGCTGGACTTCCCATTTATTTGTAAATGAAGAAGGAGACCTCCATTTTTCCTGACTAACTCTCAACTTCATTTTGGAACTGACAAGTTTAAACAAGATGAGAATCAGATTGCCTCTGCCTTCCTCATTCTTTTGGCTCCAGCCGACAACGTAATTAATGTTGCTGTAGGAGAAAGAAAAAGCTTTCTTGATGAGAACTTTTTTCCTCTTGTCTTTTACAGGCAAATACTTGAAAGAGTAGGTGGCCTTTTTGACATGTTGCTAAGGGAGATAGCGCATAAAAATGCTCACGTTGTTTTTGTATGCTAATTTATAGGTAAGCCTAAACCACTTTTGTCTTTTTCTCTTTTTATGGTGCACCATAAATAATTGATAACATAATTGATAATTACCATACTGTAAAAAAAGAAAAAAGTAGCATCCAAAGTTAAAACATAATTTCTTCAGCTGGCCTTCCCTGCAATCTATGATTTTCTTTAGCATGTTTGTTCTCTTGAATATGTTTCTTCGGAAGAAATTAGCTTGAAGAAAGTGCTAGAGTTATACCAATAGTTACCTGGCATCTGTCATAACAAGTTCCCCTCAGTTCAGAGATTCATTTTGTCTTAGAATGTAGTAATAATCTTTCAAGATCATTCTTGCAAATTCCAATAGACTTTTCATCTTCTCTTGCTGGTCAGGTTTCTTTTTCAATATCTTTATATTGCTCCTTCTTACATATCAAATCAATTATGAATGTCTTATTTTGGCACTTAGGGTTGGCTATAGCTAGGCCCAATATTTGAGTATTTGATTTCATTTCCTTTCCTGACCCTTATATGCATCAATCTTTAGTCTCTAATTAAATTATATACATTAAAGCATTCAGACCTTGCCCATGACATTCAGTCAACATGGATTGCTTTTGTGATTAACATACATTTGCTGTATGTATTCTACTCATTTACCAAGACCCAGTTTAAATGTTGTTTCATCCATAATTTTTTTTTCTCAGTTATACTTTTCTTGTTGTTCCCTACCCACCACCAACTACCAACATGGGGGCACCATCATAATTAATTTCTAATTTTTTCTGTTTGTTTCTATACCACGGCAAATGCACACCCTTTAATAAATTTATTCAAATGCATATCTATCTCTTTTATTCAAGAACCATGTAATAGGAACAAAGTTTCTCTTTGTCCCCGATATACTCACTACTTAACCCTTTGTAGATAAATTAAATCATTTAAACACTTACGTAGAAAATACATATGAATAAAGTATTTTTTTCTTGCATTTACTTTTAAAAGGGCTTGGTTAGATTATTATGAAAAATATTTTCTTAAAAATATATTCAATGTCTCTGTAGATTAGCTTACATTCTGTCAAGAAGACAAACTAACATCTGTTTTCAAAGGCAGAAAATTTTCTGTTTTTTCTTGCTAGTAATAATGTGAAACACTTTAACCTCCTATTTTTTAGTCAAAAGTGGAATGGTATTATTTATCATGCATTGATTTGTTGTCTCTGAACTTACAAAGGTGATTTAGCTATTTACAGTCAGTGTAAAATGTTATATATGGTCGGGGGTGCAGATAAGGACCATGAATAAGTCTGTTGGGAATTCTTACGCATATGGCAAAGGGAACATTTCATAGGGGTAATGACAAATGTGAAAGTAGAATGAAATGAAAAGATGTAAGACAGCTTTAAAAGTAAACTTTCCTCCAAAACAGTTGATGTCATACCATTCTCTATAGGAATCTACATAGAATCAAATTCCAGAATTTTTATTCTTTGATCATGCTTGAAATTTGTTTTTTTCTCATTTCAATTTATATTTTTAATAGCATTTTTCTGATGACAAAATAGGATAACTGTACTTTGAAATAGTTTCTATTTATAATAGAAATCAATATTTGCAGCGGTCCCCAACCTTTTTGGCACCAGGGACCAGTTTCATGGAAGACAAGTTTTCCACAGACCAGTGGGGGAGGTGGAGCTCAGGCAGTGATGCAAGCAAAGGGGAGTGGCTATAAATACTCACACCCCGTCCACGCTCACCTCCTGTTGTGCAGCCCCCAGGTTTCTGAGTTTCACAGAAGACAATTTTTCCAGGGACTGGGTATTGGTAGCCGGGGGAGGGCAGCGGAGCAACGGTCCCTAACAGGCTTCTGATCAGTGGTTGGGAACCCTGTATCTAATGGATCCTAAGTATGCTAGACCTGTTTAAGCATTTTTGAGTTGAAAAATTGAGGACTATGATGAGTTCTTTTTCAGCTTTAAAACGTGTATATATTTAATGTTTACTATAAATTTATTACAATAATGATTAATTTTCTTGTGTTATAATTATAGGAATATGCAGTCGAGTATTTATTTAGAGTGCAAAGTTAAAAACAATTAGCGAAATTGTTTTGGAACATACAATTCAAAACAACACAGAATCCGCTTGCATGGAATGAGGATGTCCCACTATTTATAACAAATTGCTGCAAAATAATTATTTAGTATTATGTAATCTTCAGTGTAAAGCTAATTTGCTGTTATGCTTTCCTTTATTGAAATATCTTCATTTATTATAACAGATTTTATTATATTATTATAAAATCACATTGATATAATAATTACTATTAATATTACTAATAAATTATTTGTTGAGTTAATGCAATTAAAGCACTTAACAAGCTCTGTAACACAAAGTAAGCACTCTCAATAAATGCTTCTTATTGCTATTACCATTATTTCTTTTGATGGCTGAATGCTACAGCATGTAATTTATTTAACAGATCCCCTATTAAAGGAAACTGCTCCTAAAATTCAAATTAAATTTTAATTGAGCTTTCTCAATTAAATTTCTAAATTCAATTGGGCTTTCTGATTCAAGTTGTTTGGTGAATGAATATAATGTTCTGTGTTTTTCAAATGATTTATAGTAAATCAAAATGCACTATATATAAAAACTATATCAAAACCAAATCTATTATTTTTTTTTTTTTTGGTGATTCAGTAATCACTTCAGTGTCTTTTTATTCTAGAGTCATTATTTTGACCTCTAGTTTCCATTGTGCTATTTATATATACAATTATTAATAATGTATTCTTACTGCCATTAACAATAATATTAAGGGAATAGAAATAAGAAATAATACAAAGAGAATCCTTTGCAGTTGATGGGAATAGCCTTCCGCAGGTATTCCCTCAGATATCCCAGTTTTCTTAACTAGCAGATCCCATTGTTAACAATTATATAGATGTCATTGAAATTTATGTCATTTTTTGAATTTATTTTATGACTCAGATTATATGTAGAACTTTATTTCTGTTTTGGGGTTCCCAATTTTATTTTCCCAAATGATTTTACCCGACTCAATGTCTTACTATGTTTCTACTGCTATAACAAAATACCTTAGACTGGGTAATTTATAAACAACAGAAATTTATTTATCACAGTTCTAGAAACTGGGAAGTCCAAGGTCAAGGTGCCAGCAGATTCAGTGTTTGGCGAAGGCTCTCTCTCTGCTTCCAAGATGGTGCCTTGTTGTTTTCTCAAGTAGTGGAAGGTAGAAAGGCAAAAAGGCATTAGGGTGTTCCCTTCAACCTCTTTATAGGAACACTAATCCATTCATGAGGACAAGGCCCAAATGACTTAATCACTTCCCAAAGGGCCCCACCTCCTAATACTACCATATTGGGTACTGAGTATTAGGTTCTAACCTATGAATTTTGGAAGGCCACACACATTCAAACCATTGCACTCAATGGCATATTGGGTTTTCAAGACCCTAGTTCTCATGAGTCAGAAGAGACCACTAGACTAGAAAACAGTTAATAAAAATCCCTGGTTCTTAGGTGCTTCCTTTGTGTCTCATTGAAAAATTGCCAATCTAAGATAACCATAGGAAAAGATAAGCAGCAACACAGAAAATCATAATGTGAAATAATATAACTGATAAATATTTAAAAGTAGGAGTTAAAAATTAAAAATTTTGACAATTTTTTTTAAGTCAGTAGTCACAAAATTATATGCTCTGATTTTATACAATTACCTTTCGCGTTGATCTTATGGGCAAGTTATTCTCAAATGTGTCTGCACTTAAAAAGAGAGTTAAAGACATTTTTGTAAAATATTAATTTTTCTTTTCATTAATAAAAATTTGCAGAGAAGGAAAAGGACTGTCTTAAAGATAAGTAATACAAATAACCTTAACATACATCTTTATTATTCTCCTCTCTGGTCATATGAACTTAAGATGAAAAGCAAAAAGTCTCCTTCCCTCAAGGTACATAATTTCTAGTAGGGGTAAGACATTAAACTAATAACTACTAAAAATCTCATTATATCTTCCTTCATAATCATTTTGCTAAACAACTAGTTATAAAGTTAAACTTTTATTGATTATTGTCCTGGTTTCTCCATGCCTGATCACTTCTTGGTACATAAGTAAATTGAATTCTTCAACTTGCACTTTGGAAAATCAACTAATTTGAACCGCATCCTCCTTGAAGCTTAGCCTTCCATAGCCAGCTAACTTGTATACTATTGTACCAGATTTCCTATTGATAGTCACTTCCATTCCTGCCGCTTCTATGCTATAACCTCAGGGCTAAAAACCTAAGAACTATACTTTCCCAAATCCCTTGTCAGCATTGAGTCCACTAATGAGAATTACTTACATAAGATTTGGAACATTCCTTGCTCTGACAGAAGAGATATGTGTGGGTTTCAGCAGATATAAATTTTGTATTGGCCTATGACTTTGCCTAGTAAACCACCAGCCTTGTTAATGCAAACAACTATAACCATTAGAGATCAGTTCCTGCAGAGCTAGTGAAGACCTTCCTTAGTATACATTGCTCCTATGTCTTAAGGACTTGATCTCCTCTATTAAATCACTTTCCTTTTAAAATACCTCACATACCTTCACTTTCCTGATTGACCATTGACTGACATTCTTTATTCTTGAATATTTAACAATAAAATTGTTAAATATTGCTGTGTGTGTGATCTGAGTGGTTATAGACACACTTCTGTCTAGCTCTCTTATGTATATCCCCAAAAGTTAGAAAATTACAAAAATTTGGAAATCCTTTGTCACTATTAAATTTAATCACTTACTGATTTGAATGAAATATTTTGTCTTCATTGATCTCTTTTTTCATGGTTTTTCATGATTTATCATTCACGTCAGTACTTCAATTATCAGTTTTCCCAAGTTTCAGACCTTTTTTTATTTTTTGGTGCTGCTTTATAAATGTATTGTTCCTTCAGCTTGCAAATCAATCATGATGTCTAAATATCAGAGCCACTGTCACCACCCACATGCAAATTATTTATCCATATCACTCTTTCATTAATGTGATCAATATTTTTCATGCTTCAAATCAAAATCCTTTCATTGGGATCTCCTTTTTCCTGCTGCTTCCAAATAATGCCAACTATTTGCTAAAAATTTATTATAGCAAATTATTTCTTTCTTATTCTCATTGAGGTAATGCTAATCGCTTGACAGGGCAACTTCTACTAAGTAGGGGGAATTGCAATACTAGGAAGCTTAAATTGTGCTGGAGTGCCTGGATCTTACAGATACTTGGACTGTCAGTGTGCATAGTAATAAAGATATTAGAGAATTATTTTAAGGCCAGAGAGATTAAGTAAAGGAGAAGAAAAGAATGGAGAATTGAAATATTTGTCAAAAAGCTATTAGCATTCAGTATCTTAATTAATTTATGAGGTCATGAATAGTATATATGCATATATAAACACATATATACTAAATTATTAATATATATTTGTGTTTATATTTCAATTGATAAATCATAATCATATATTACATTTATGGTTACAATGTGATGTTTTGATATATGTACACAATGTGGAATGATTAAATCAAGCTAATTAACATATCCATCACCTCACTTAGCATTTTTGTGGTGATACATTTGATGTTTACTCTCTGTTTCTTTGAAATATACCTGTTATCATTTATTGTAATCACCTTGCTGTACAATGGATCTCAAAATGTATTCCTCTTGTCTAATTGAAACTTTGTACTCTTTGACCAGCAACTACCTATTCAAATCATGGTGATCTAGAGAAACCATCTCCTTCATCTTGTGCCTTTTCCATCCTTTATGGCTTCTGGGTCCTTGGAATTTAGCCAGTGAATGAGGAAAACATGAAAGACTATGTTTGGGTGGTTTTGAAGACCTAAATACAGTACACATCATTCTCACTCAGCTTGATTTGAAATTACTTTCATGGCCATGTCTAACTGCCAGAGAAGCTGAGAAATGCAATAGGACTTTGTGTACAGGAAGAGGAGGAAAAGGTTTTAGGATGGATTTATGTATCTAGTCTCTGCCATAGTATGTGAGCATTTAAGACTGAATTCAGGTAATGTTCTGTCTCATTCCAGAATCATCAGATTCTTTCTGCTCTAGTATAGGAGCATCATTCAAGCACAAAGAGCCAGTTATATGTGAAAAGAGCCTGGATAACCCCCTGCCAAATTTGTGATGAGAGCTTTCATCACCACCCACATGCAAATTATCTCCCCTGAGTTCATGCTTTGTTTTAAGGAAATGCAGAGGTGATATGTACAAAAGGTAGGCTCTTAAGGAAGATAACCTCTAAGGTCCATATAGCTTCAATATTAAATGCCCAGCTTTGAGTTCTACTTTATTTAATAGATGGGGAGAACACTGAATGATTATATTCAAGAGAACGGCTAGATGAAATCTATGTTTTAGAAATATTCTCTTCTGCTGCAATGTGCATTCAACTCAATAAAGCAAAATGTCTGAGATCTATTAATAGCAGTCTTTTTTACTTTTGGGGAAGATGATAAAATGTTAAATAAACTCAATTAGAAGGAAATTTGTTCAAAATTATGTCACTTCATTTAGTATGTATTGACAAATAATCCTTAGTAATTTAAAAAATAGTCCCGTTTGCTATGATGTGTGGTCTATAAAATACTTATTTTAATTCTACCTATGCATCTAATTATAAATATTTGTATCAAAAGTCTGTGTTATTATGAGAATTAAAATATCATAAAAGAGTAAGTATATTTGATGGGATTATATTCTTATATTTAAGGAATAGAAAAAATGAAATCAATGATAAAACAGACATAACAGTTCTTTCTGTCCTTTCTTGAAGATTTCTGTGAGAGTCAATAAACTTTTATTGTTATAAATCAATGATATTTCACTGAACATATATTTATCTATTTTTCCAACTGAGGAAGTTTCTCTTTATGACAATCAATGCTATATTTTCTAGTTACCCAAAAGTTTTTATCCTTTAAGCTTTCCATGAGTATTATTATTGGTAGTTTACTATTTAATTTTTAAATTTATGGTTGTTTATGTATAAGCAATATTATGTATTGATACTGCCAAACTTCTCAGGCCAGTCTATATTATATTAGTTCTTCATACATAGTTTTTGTCTCTAAATACATTGTTTCCTTTTTGAGGTTAGAAATCACATCTCTAATTATTTAGTAATTCAATATATAATAACTAATATGGAATTATGTATTCAAAAAGCATAGAAAATTACTAAATGAATAAAATGTAAATAAAATATAAATAGTTGTAAAACATACAATTAAAATGTATATATTGATGCAACATGAAAAAAATGACTTATGTTCATGTTGAATAGTCAACTCAATTCCACTTATGTGGTAGAGAATGTTTTCCTAATATAACTTAAGGATAATTTCTGTTTGTGTAATATAGATGCTAAAGGCAAATAGCAGAGCTCTGGGCAATAACAAACTGTACTTTTCAAAAAATAAAAATCATATATGAGAGTCATCATGGCATTTGGAAAATGAGAAATGAATTATTGGATAAACCAAGAAAAGTTCAAGTTCTTTTTAACACGCTATTCTTTAGTGAGTTGTTTGTGATTCTTGTCACATAGACTCCAATATCACAGAAGATAACATTATAGCAAAATAGCAGTACCTGCCTCTGTATCACTCCTCTTCCAAGCTAAGAAAGTTATCTTCTTTCCTTCAACAATCAGTGTCAATGTGACCCTACTTGTAAAGAATCAAGGTACTTTAGATCAATATTCTATAATAAGTCATTTTTAGTTCTATTCTGGAAAATTGACTTGCTATGACCTGTATCCTGTGACTTAGTGGCAACTATATTCCAATTTTAAGCCAGTATTCTAGATCTCCTTACTTTCTAGGCTTCCCAACTTCAGAGTCTTAAATCCTGCCTCTGTTCATTAGTCTCAGGCAGACCCTGTTACCTCGCTTACAGATATTCCTGATGCTTTCCTACCTACTGGGATCTCCAAACATTGCTTTCTTCAAAATAGCCCTTTTCCATGTCGTGTATTGGGTTATCCTTTCCCTGTGTATGAGATTTCCTTTATGAAGTTTATGCCAACTGCCTTACCTAGATTACCAGATCTTTTTCTGTGCCCTTCCAATCTTGTACCCATGAGATTTACAAGTGAAATTAAAATCTAATGTCATCTTACCAAATACTGACTAAAACAATCAAAGGAATATAAAGAAGTAAATCTACCTATGTTAACTGTGGACTTTTGTGAAGGATGCTTGTCATATATTGAATAAGTATATTCTGACATATACAATACAAACAGGTACAGCCTGAAGCAAAATGTTGACAAAAAGGAGTTTGGAGTTTGGTGAATGGGCTTTCAATAGAGATTTGACAGAACACTATAAATATTCACTAACTTGATGGTGTAAAATTTAGACACCAGGAAAAAAACAAACAAACAAAAAGAAAACAATGGGTAAATGTGTTTCTCACCCTGAGAAGTCATTTAAGCACTTTTAGATCAAATGTGTTAGACGAATGCACTGACAGCACTCATGGTCACTGGAAACATAGGACTGGTTGGAAACATGTCATTGATGTAGCGAAGTTTGCCTATGAGCCACCACACAGTGACATCAGAATGAGGGGTCCCGCACAGTCAAGCCACTTATCTGGAGTTGACATCAGGTCAAATAGAAAGATACATCAGCAATTTTGTCAAATCCAGAAACAGCACTTAACTGTTTGGATCTGCCCATCAGTCAGCACCTTGTTGAATCTTACTGGCTCCCAGGTCCTAAAACTGGTAATGGAAATGGAAACAGAACGCTTGGTAATGAAAATGCAATCAAACTGCTCTGTGGAGGAACTCGTTATTGGAGGGGGACCTATGAAGAGTGATGCATCACTCTTATTTTGGAAGAATAACCAGACCTCTTATTCATTATTAGTAAACATTTTTAAAAATGAGTATAGGGACAACATTAAGCCTTCGAATTTTTTGTAAAACAAATGAAGAGTGTATCATTCAAAAGATAAGACATATGTTTATAAAAAGCAAAATAAAGAATTGACAAAAAAACATTATTTAAGAGTTGCATATTTCAAAAATGAATGTTAGTAAAAGAATGTGGCCAGATATTATAAAGCTGGGGATAAAAGTGCAGACTATACTATAGAAAGTCTAATCAGAAAGGTTGTAGAGGACGCAAATCTCTTTCAAATTGCAAAGAGAAAAATATGAAAATAGTGAGGAAGAGGTTAAAAACCTAAAACCCTAAAATTTTAATTTATAAATAATTTATATTCCTGGAGAAGAGATGGAAATAAATTGAAGGAAGATAATCTAAAAGATATTTTAAAAAATTCTCATCAGATTAAATGGTTAAACTTTAGGCATAATATAGGAAATCAATGGAAGAATGAAATTAAGAACTCCAGAATAGGAAAACTTGTATAGAAGTCCTGTTTATGTATATCCAAACACTTTAATCATAGAATTAAATATAAATAATTGTTGAACTCTGACTGCCATACAAAACATAAAATTAAATACAGATCCTTATAAGCATGATTAACATACTAAATTAAAAAGCCAGAAATTAGCCAGAGGGAAAGAAGGGTTTTAGACAAAGGAGAGGGGAGAGCAGATGCAGCTCAGGTGTAGGTCAGAGAGAGAAGTGCCAGAGCCTAGCAGGGAACTCATGGAAGAAAAGTGAAACACAGAGAAGGAAGAGAATAAGGGAAAGATATCAGTGAGGATCAAATCCAGCCTAGTGAAGGGTTAAGAGGGAATCCCTTTCTCCCTATCATACTCCTTTGGTGATCAGTAGGCTACCAAGTTACTTGGAAGCTTTTCAACCTCCACAAATCCAAGCACTGTGGTGGTCACAGAATTGTGGGAAGCAGTTGCATGATCCCAGAGCTTGCATATCCTGTGTGGTGTTCCCTCCAAGGAGAGTGACCAGAGAGGCCAGAAAGCCGGAGTTCTTCCATTTAGACTCATGTCCTTCCCTGCCCTTCTCCCAACCACTGCAACCAGGAGAGCAATTTAAGCCAGGAATTTCATGAGTGGCTGCCTTTCCCCAGCTGGTGTGTCCTCCATTCTGAGGTTTCCATAGACATAGGGGCCCATGCCTTCTCCCTTGAGGACCTCCAGTG
Source organism: Cheirogaleus medius (assembly GCA_008086735.1). Taxonomy (NCBI): domain Eukaryota; kingdom Metazoa; phylum Chordata; class Mammalia; order Primates; family Cheirogaleidae; genus Cheirogaleus; species Cheirogaleus medius. The sequence goes on from VBSM01003159.1 coordinate 1,143,612, forward strand.
GACCCAGCGTGCCCGATATGGGGGCTCCTTGCCTGCAGTTCAGACACATGGGCCAGATCCCATGACCCCTGGACTCAAGTGGGCTTTTGGGGGACACAGTGGAGAGGTTTGGGAGTTGGGCTCAGGAAGCAAGGGAGCCCATGTTGGCAGAACTGATGGGAGAGTGCTGTAGGGATCTGAGAGTGATCTGCGGAAGCACTCATCCCCCCCCACAGGAAAGCCATGCTGTCTGATTAAGATGGGCCCTCCAGTGGGGAATATCCCAGCCTGCAGCACCATAGAAACCAAGTGTGTCATGTTTAGGTACATTTGTTTGCAATCAGACAATGGAGGGCAGGAGTAACACAAGATGGGTGAAGCTCACTCCCAACAGCCAGTCTGGGAATTGTGCTCTTTCCCTGATGAGCAGCCTTCCCTGTCTAGAGAGCCTGCCTTGACCCTCCTTCCAGTGGCTCTCCCAGCAGTTGAGAAAATGACCTCTGAGCCCTGCCAAGGTTTTGCAAAACCTTCCAGGCTCACATAACCTAACCAAGCCCAGCCTTGCTCTTCCACCCACCTCTGCTGTGGTGAAGATCAAGCAACCCCCTGGGAGATACAGGCCTCTTCCCAAAGCCCGGGCTCATTCATGTGCTCTACCTGAGAGACTAGAGCTTATCACAGGCACAAAAGAACATCTCTGCAATTGGCTCTTTCCAGCCAGCATCAATCACTGACAGGGAGAAAAACTTTATAGTTCATTACAGCATCTACCAACTCAGTCAAACAGGGAGTGGCTGATTCTTACTGACAAGGATCACCCACCATCTTGGAGATTAAGCTGGGGGTCCTAGTACAATTCACACTTCTGGGAAGAGGTGAAGACAGCAGGATAAATGCAATCTAAGGGGACACTGCTTTTTAGGAGGGAACAAAATTAGAGGCAGCTCCATCTGTGTGGGATCTCCCTCCTCCACTGCAGACCTCTGGGCTGATCAGGGAGCTGCTCAGACTCTGTGCAGAGACATTCCATTGGAGAGCAGGCACAGCAGGATCTGGTGCCTGCCAATCCTTGGTTTCTGCAACTGACACCATCCTGATCGCTCTGGCACATGGAGCCAGGTCTGCTTGGGATCCAGCCTTACAGCAGTAGTTTTATATCACCCCTGCCAGGCCAGAAAGGGAACAGATGCTCCCCTGTGTCATGCCTTGTGACTGGGGGCCTCCTCCCGGGTGTGGGAGCTGAACCGAAGAGGAACCCTAGACACCACATGTACCACCTGGAAAGCCTGGGGTGACTGTCTCAGTGAGTCCTAGGTGTGGGTGGAGAACTGTGACCCACCAGCAGCTTTGGCCACTTACACGACCCTGGGCTGCTGAGATAAATCCCTGCCTATGCGAGTGGGCATCAGCAGTCCCCACAGTAGTGGGACAGCCCCACATGTGGGCGGCTCTGCCCCCAGTATTCCCAGAGCCAGCTCTGAAGCTCTTGCTGTGCTCAATTCTGAGGTTCTACCCCTGTAGATCCAGGGCCCCTGCCGGGGAGAGAGGAGTAGAGGGGAGGGGGGAAAACCTACCTAATGGGTACTATGAACACTATTTGGGTGATGGGCACACCTATAGCCAGGACTCAAGCATTACGAAAGCAATCCATGTAACCCAAAACATTTGTACCCTCTTAATATTTTGAAATAATAATAAAAAAAGAAGTTAGGTGATCTTTTTACAAGTCACTAACACTTTTTCACATTTCTGGTTCTACATGCACATTGCCCTTCAGAAGTAGAAAAATCTATGTGGGAAGCTAAGATACAGATGTGAAAGATACTAAAGTCAGATTAGTGACTGGGTGACAGACCATAGTGCAGGAATTCAGAGGTGGTTTGTAATCTGAAATGCTCAGAGAAATTATCAGGGAAGACATGGGGTTTAAGAGTAATTTGAAGTAATTTGAAGTCAAACAGATCCAAGCTTAAATTCTATTTCTGACATATTCTAATTTGAGACCATAGACTAGTTATTTGGTTTCCCTGGGCCTCATTCCCTTATCTGTGCAAAGGGGAACAATGAAAACACATTGTATAATGGGCCATTTATGAGAATTGAGACATTGTGTGAAAAGCATCTGACACATGTTGGGCACATGATAAGCTCTTAATAAAATCCTCATTAATATCTTTTGCACTGCTGTTATATCCTAGAGCTATGTTAAAGAATATCTTGGCAAAGTTTGCAGTATAAGCTACATCTTTTCACTGGAAGAGGCATGATCTATCGGGAAACAGTGAGAAGCATTTGCCAGGAATAGGGTATAACCATGTCCTGTATTTGAACTCCACTTGTGATTTTTATTTGTCATGGTATCTTAAAACTTCCACTAACTCTTTGAGTTTCCACAGTTTGCACCATTCTGTATAATCTTAGACTCGGCTTAACAGAAGTATTTTATTTACCTCATTTATTGTTAAAAACTCTAGGACCGGCCGGGCGCGGTGGCTCACGCCTGTAATCCTAGCACTCTGGGAGGCCGAGGTGGGCGGATCGCTCAAGGTCGGGAGTTCGAAACCAGAGCGAGACCCTATCTCTACTAAAAATAGAAAGAAATTAATCGGCCAACTAAAAATATATAGAAAAAATTAGCCGGGCATGGTGGCACGTGCCTGTAGTCCCAGCTACTTGGGAGGCTGAGGCAGAAGGATCACTCCAGCTCAGGAGTTTGAGGTTACTGTGAGCTAGGCTGACGCCACGGCACTCTAGCCCAGGGAACAGAGTGTCTCAAAAAAAAAAAAAAAAAACAAAACTCTAGGACCTTCTACATCTATAGCATAAACTTTGTTATTAAAAAATGTATATATTCCTGGGAAGTGAAACACTTTAACCTCTCCTGAGTTATTTTATAATATTTCGATTATGAACATTGATTTCGGTAGAAGACTAAATGCAGATTTTGGTGTCACATGTGGGAGTGGCAGGTATGCAGTCAAAGGGCCAGGAAGGCATTAAGATTCCTCAAAGTCTCCATCACAGAAAGAAGGAGATGTGAGGAGCACAGACTGGGAGCATTGAGGACGCGTTTGCCTGATTTTCCAGTTTTTCTTTAATTGAGTCAAGGGATGCATCTGAGACAACTAACATGATAAGTCATATATTTTAATTTTGTCATTAAGTAAATAGGAGAATCTTTTTAAATGATTTCTTGTTTTACAGAGGTAATTTTGTACCCTTCCTTTAAGGTTGTTTACCAATGTTCACGATTCTTGGTGTAGGGATCAGAACCAAATATGCATCGGGAATTTTGTGGCAAAAAAATGAAATTCTTTTCTCAGTTGCCTTCTGAGGTTTCATTATACCTTTAGAAACCTATTTACAGTGTTTAATGAGGATAAGTTACCTTTTGGGGTCCTTGATAGTGTCCTCTAGCACACTATCCGATATGAGTGTCTTGTACTACAGCTGAGATTAGCATAGCACTTGAACATGAAAAGCAACTGTAGAACATGAAATAAAAGGAATATTTGTTATGTTTTGTTATGTTCAGAAATTTCACACATAAACAGAAAGAAAAGGACAATAAAATTATGGGTAAATTTATTGATGTCCTGGGAATGCAACAACATAAATCCTGGAAAGCAAAAGTTCAATCCAAACCTTAGAAACTTCTTGACCAATTTTCAACATTATTCAGAAAACTTTTTAAAAAGTTCCTAATAATTAATGTCATTGATCATTCATCTTTTCTTTTTAATGAGATGGATTTTATTTTTCTTCAATTGAATTTGGAAGAAAATTCAACTCTTCAATTGAGTTTTATAAAAACCTCAGCATGTAAAGCAAAAATGGTAGCAATTTTGAAGATAGAGTGGGGAATCCGGAGTTCCCTCTCACCCTCTTCCCTCTGACTTCTCTGTCTCCCAACCTGGCAACCCCAGAAAACTATTTGGAACACAGTTTGCTCATAGTCAATATTATAAATACATTTTGAAATCTGTGCAATTTGGGAATTCTGATCCACATCAGAGAAATTCTTTTAATATTGGGCTATCCTATTTAAAAAAAAAAGCCACACAGCCCTTATTTTGTTCCTGTGTCTTGCAATTTTATTTGTATTCTGCTGTAGACCTACTTTAAGACAGTTAGTAAAGAATTTCTCCTCTCTTTGGCTTTATGCCTCTATTTCCAATTCCCTCATATAAGCACTATTAATTACACTGTCATGAATAACAACATCAGTTTAGTCCTTTTTCCTAAATCATATATATGTACATAATAAAGACATAAATGGAAGCTATCTTTTTGAAGATTCAATTGCATTAGAAATAGGGGTAAGAATTACAGAGAAAAATTACTTATGTTCACACCTATATATGTGAGGGGGAGGGAGCTGTGAGAGGGATATATTACTGCCCTTTAAAATTAATCATTAGTCATGCAGATGCCCTGTAATAATCTTGGATATTTGAATACCAAACTACCTCACATATTCAAAATTGGAATCTTGCTTCAACTGTCAGTTTGAGGTTTATACGTTGATCTCAGACTCAAACCTACCTTACCCTGTTCCTGATACTCAATCCTGATGCCTGCAGTATGCTCTGATACCCCAGTGTATGCAACCTCAAGAATGCTTTGAAGTACTATCAGGTCATGGCGAAAGAAGAATGTGCATGCTTGGAAGCTTAGTAATTGATAAACCAGAAGAGACAGGATAAAGTGAGTTCAAAAATCTACTTCATCAACCAATATAATAATTTGAAATGAGGTGATAAATATCTGGATTACGATTATATTAGAACTGGAAATTGTGGGCAACATTTCAAAGTAAAATTAATAAATGGCAAATACTAGCCATGATAAAAGAGGAAGAAATGATTTCCAATTCTTGAATTTAGTAGATTAAGGAAATGCCTGTAGTATATACCAGTTTTACTTAATTGTATTCGATGTGGATTATGAGCTCTGTTAATGTGTGGAGAAATAAATTACAGCAGAGATGATCTTTCGGTTATTGGACATGGCAGACTTTTTCTACATGGAACTTTAAAGGTGAGAGTTGAAGACTTTATAGTTAATCTCTGAGAAAAAGATTTGATGTACAATAAAAGAAGGCCAAGGAGTGATTGTTGAAGAATGCTGGAATCCAGTGGATTGAAGAAGTGCCAGTAGAAGAGAGACAAAGGGTTGGCGGGGGAGACAGGGAGTCTGGGAGGCACAGCAGGAAGTTTTGGAGATGAGATGTAAGCTGAGAAAAGAGCAAGGAGGCCCTGGAAATCCATAGTCCCTGAAATAAAGAGAAGAGAGCTTCAAGGAGATACTGCTTACAAGAGGAACATAGACTGAGAAACGGGACATTGAGTGGACACTTTTAAACAATGGCTTGTTTATACCCAGTTAACTTTCATGTACACATGAGCAAAAGCCTGTTTTAATTAAAAGTGTGAGTAACATTAACCCAAATATAATCTCGCGAGTAAGTTAGGAAGTGTGTGCAGGGTGGTGAGGCAAGGTAGAGTGTGTGAGAAAAGGAAGATTATTTTCCCTGGAGCTGTTTCCGAATGCCTTCACCGTTGAGGTCTTGCTTTGCTTCATTGGTTGGTGCACATGGTTATCTCATAACCAGGTCAATACCTAGATCAGACAGTTATTTATACAGCTCTCAAGTCTAGCATTAGCTTCCTCAATTGACTCCACAATTTCTTTTACTTTTTTGCAGTTTAAAATGTTAGAATAAAATTCCAACTTGAGCACTTCAATATTTCCATCATGGGACGGTGCCCCACTCTATCATGTGATCAGAGACAGAAAAGTGAGCCGGAAAAGGGGAAAGTATAACACTGATTCTTTTTTTTCTCAGACATTCCTAGTAGAAAATCTAGGATAAAAAATTTAACCAAAAATTTTAAATGAACAACACACATAAAGGAACTGTGCATATTGACAGGTACCATTTGCACAGGTGCTTAGAATAAAGTCCATGATAGAGTTAAAGAAATGTAACAAATGACTGACTACAATGGATTAAAGGAATAACTTAGAAAAATAAGTCTGCCAATACTAAAAATTGCTTTTGAGCCTATATACATTTTGACAAAGTTCCAGTATGTGTACATTATTACCTTACTTTCATATAACTGTATTTAAATTTAAAGATTGACTAGCTAGCAGGAGATTTAGAAGCTTTGCTGTTGCAGTCACAAAGTTTTTATTAAAAATCTTCCTAAGATTAGTAACTCTATATTCCTGTGAGGATCATACTGTCTCACCCTAGAACTTAGTGTGGTGTTCAACAAGATTAGTAATTCCAAACAATAAAGAGTAGCCAGGACCTACCTACCTTTTCCATCTTATCTCTTCTGCTTCTTTCCTTCTCTCACTCTGTTCCATGAACACTGACCTTCTTCTGTTCCTTCAGTCATGCCAAGCTCATTCCAATTTCAAGGCATTTACCCATGCATTCCTCCCTGAACTCCATCTTTACATGGTTGGTTACTTCTCCTCAGTAAATAAAACCTCAAATCACCCTCTCTGTCCTGTCCTACGTATTGCATGTAAACACATGCATGCACATACACACTATCCTTTTGTTTGTAATACTCTTATCCTTGGCTGAAAGGATCTTTTCTTTTTTTCTTATAAATTGTATGTCTTCATCTATAAAAACAAAAATGGTGCAGAACAGTTACCTTGCCTGTCCTCCAGTGTATAGATCATTTCCTACTTAGAGTCAGACCTCCATAAGCATTTGTTGAATGCATATCACTTTTTACCAAGGAAAAGAACAGAACTGTATGCCTAGATCCCAGGGAAATGTTTTACATTTACATCTTACTTGATGTTTTCCCAATATTTTGCTCATTTTGGCTGACAGATATTGGCCATTTCTTTATTAGCTAGTATGAAAATGAATAGTATTTACACAGGTATATGTCATCGCTAGAGGTCAGCATGAAACAGAATTTATTATAGATACATTGCTAAGATGGTAGCAACTTTGTGTTAAAATTAGATATATACACTCTTTTTAACCCCTGAGTATTGTGTGATCTGCATATTTATTATTAAGTTTAGCTTAATTCATTGTTGCCATTTGGTAAATATATTTAAATCAATTCCTAGATTTTTATGACTGATGATAGATGTTGATACACACATGTATAGCAGACTTTTGGAGGCCAGAATATTTATTTATGAATCATTGCATATTTAACTGTCAATGATTTGTATTTAGAAAGCATTTATATTTAAATATGTTCCATATTAGACAACTACCAAATGCCTAAGCCCAACTGCATATTTTAAATTTTCCAAGGATGGTTGAAAATATAAGATGGTAATTATCTTTTTCTGATGTGTTGGTGCTATTAAAATCATATCATGATAACTTATCATTTACATATAAATCTTGTTAAAATTTCAAAGCCCTGTGCTGAAAATATAAGAATAAGTATATTTAATATAATTGACATAAGATTGCTATTTTCCACAATTTTTCTGAAGGTAATAAGAGAGATCCACTTTTGCTTGCCTCTTCAAACAACATTTTGAATTCTATCAACATCACACTCCTTTTATCCCCAGTAGCTGAAGTCCCAAAAGACTCTCTCACCACAAAAATAACATCTGAAATATCAACTCTATGCATATAAATTCAGTTGGAAGGAGAAAACTCTTCATGACTTTAGAGATGTCAATTTTATTACAAACTGTTCCTTCTACATGCAGCTATGTGAGCGTCAGAGTATATGTGTGTAAATTAGTGTGTTTTTCTTTCATTTGCCATTACAACACAAGGCATAAAAGAAACATATAAATGCAAGTATACCATAAAAACAAGAGCTGTCACAGAAACTATATACCTATTTATATGTGAATTCTTTATACCTTAGCTTCTAAATTTAGCACAGAATACTCAGGTTAACAAATGATTTATAGGCACTCATTGTCTTAAAGGTCAACACTTCTTTCTCTGTTTTTCCTCTTCTTTCTCTTAAAATCTTAAACAAGCCAACCAAAAAGAAAAAAAAAAATGAAAAATGTTCTGCCCTAGTCTGTCTTCATAAACCAATTAAAAAAATCAAGTACCCTTCCCTTGTCTCTCTTTGCTCACAGATATTGCACACATGATCTTAAAAAACAAAATTTCTCATTTTTTCTCTTGTATCCTTTTTTTGTTGTTTTTTTGTTTGTTTGTTTTTATTTCAATAGATTTAGGGGGTACAATTGTTTTTGTTACATGGATGAGTTGTATAATGATGAAGTCAGGGTATATAGTGTACCCATTATCAGAATCCTGTACATCTGTGGTCCCAACCCCCAGGCTGTGGACTGGTACTGGTCTATGGCTTGTTAGGAACTGGGAGCACAGCAGGAGGTGAGCAGCAGGCAAGTAGAGCCAAGCTTCATCTGTATTTACAGCCACTCCCCATCCTTCACATCACTGCATAAGCTCTGCCTCCTGTCAGATCAGCAGGAGCATTAGATTCTCATAGAAGCACAAACCCTACTGTAAACTGTGCATGTGAGGGATCTAAGTTGTGCTCTCCTTGTGAGACTCTAATGCCTGATGATCTGAAGTGGAGCTGAGGCAGTGATGCTAATAAATGTAATGTGTTTGAATCATCCCCAAACCATCCCCCCATCTCCTTACATGGAAAAATTGTCTTCCATGAAATGGGTCCCTGGTGCCGCAAATGTTGGGGACTGCTGGTGCACATTGTTTCTGATAACTAATTTCTGATCCTGCACTTTCCCACCGTCCCCTTTTCTTAATTTCTAATGACCCTTATATCTCTTTATGATCATATATACCCATTGTGTATTTCCTAATTATAAGTGAGAACATGTGGTATTTGTTTTTCCATTACTGAGAATGCTTCATTTAGAATTATCATCTCCAGGTCCATCGAAGTTGCTGCAAATGATATTATTTCATTCTTTTTTCATGGCTGAGTAGCTTTCCATGGCATATATGCATGCATATACATATATATCACATTTTCTTTATGCACTCATCAGTTAATGTGCACTTAAGTTGATTTCATATCTTTGTAATTGTAAATTGTGCTGCAATAACCATTTGGGTGCAAGTGTCTTTTTGATAAAATGACTTCTTTTCCTTTGGGTAGATACCCAGTAGTGCAGCGGTCCTCACTTCTTTCCAGTTTCACCATTAGTCCCCTGGATGAGGAAAATTTACCTTTATTGGTCCCCCCCCGACTAATCTATCCTATAAGGCTGATCAAGAAAAAAATAGAGGACAGCTGTAATTATAATGCTTGTCATTCTGTAACCTCGCCATGATTTTTAATTACAGAAACGAGAAAGCCATGCTCTTTAAATCATACTTTTAAATCAATCAATCATTTTATCAATCATGCTTGTTGCAAAAATTCAAACAATTGTAAAATATATAGAAAAGGGGATGAAAATCCCTCTTCACTGCAATTCCCTTCTTAAAATACAACTTCCCTCTCAGTTAACATCTAACAATTCACAACAATCGGGATGGCATGATGCCATACTTAGTTTTAAAGATGTATATTTTTGTATGTGTATGTAAAATAATTTGTGATTATATTATACATAGATACTGGTGTGATGAATTCACTGTTTCCTTTTGCAATTTATGTAGCCATTTTTTTTCACTCTTCTGTAAATAGTATTTTGAAAACATAAACCTTCATTAACTTAATTGCATTTTCAATATTTTGCCAATATGAAACCAAAATATTAATAAAAGTATTTTATTTGAGTTAGTAACCCTTATAGAATTAGAAATAATTAAAACACAGTTTTCACAAAGTGTCTTATTTAATGTTAGACTCAGAATAAAACATAGAATCTCAGACTTAATAGGTGCTCAATAAGTATTTGAAACATGAATAAATGCATGATACTTATGGCCTCATTTTAACTTATTTAAAGGATGTGAGGGACATAAAATAATACTTTAAGACATTCTGGTTTATTTTTAAAAATAGTATTGCACAAAATGATCATCATATATAGTAAGAAGAAAAAAAGATTTGTTGGAAATAAAATATTTTTCCTTTCTTTCCTTCTTCTCTTGTGACCCTCTCTTCCTTTCCTACATCCTGATGTCTGTTATTATAATTTGAGGACACATATTTTTGCACCCCTCACCCAGGGAATTCATATGCATAGGCATAATTAAGTTTTAAAACTACTGCTGTTCTATGATATGCAGTTAACATTACTTATTATTTGTAATTTAAAATGCAATTTTTAGATTTGATTACAATATATCCAGAATTTATAAAAGACTCTTACAACTCAACATTTCCCTAATGGATAATAATGTTGAATATCTTTTCATGTACTTACTGATCACTCATATATCGTTTTTAGAGAAATGTCTATTCAGAATATTTGCCTGCTTTTAAATTGGTTATTTATCTTTTTATTGTTGAATTGTAAGAATTCTTTAAGTATTCTTCATATAAGCCTCTTATCGGATATATGATTTACAAGCATTTTCTCCTATTATGTAGCATAGGAGAAGAAAAAATATATTTTCTTCTATTCATCTTAGTTTCATGGCTGAGGGCCTTATAACAAAACACAGATTAACAAGAGAAAAGCAAACAAATTTATTTAATATCAGTGTTATATGACATGGAAGCCTTTGTAAGGAAATGGAGGCACAAATAGTTAAATCTGAGGATATTTTTAAAAGAGTAGTTTTGATAGAGGGGATATTCATGTAGAAATATGATAAGGCATAAGGTATGTTCTAATGGTAATAAGCTAGGGGAAACTTCATAAGGCCCACTTATTCAGATACTTTTCTATATCTCTTCATTTTCAGAGATCAGGATAATCTTTTCCTCCAGGTATGTGGAGGGCACCTCTCACAACAGTTTTAGACCTGCTTTGGGGAAGTCAGAAAATCCTTCTAAGTTTTATGACTTGGTTCAGGGGAGAGAGGTAGAGAGAAGGTCAGAGAGACCTTCCTGCTTCTGTCGTCTCCTCAATTTCCTTCAGGTTTAAATACTTTGAAGTAGCTGGTGGATACTGATCCCCATCAATGGGTTGTCTTTTTTGTTTGTTATGTTCAATTTATTTTTTTCTTACATTGCTTATGATTTGGGTGTTATATGTGATAAACCATGGCCCACTATAGGATCACACGTATTTAAGCTTTTTTTTTCATCTAAGAATTTTATAGTTTCAGAGCTTACATTTATATTTTTAATCCATTGTGCTTTAATGTTTGCATGCTATGTTATGTAATGGTCCAACTTCATTATTTTATATGTGGATATCCAGTTATCCCAGCACTATTTGTTGACAAGACTATGCTTTTCACATTGAATAGTATTGGCTCCCTTTGTTGAAAATTAATTAACTATGAATATAAAGGCTTATTTCTGGATTTTAATTCTATTTTGTTGATTCATCTTTCTGTCCTAATGTTAGTCCCACCACACTATTTGATTACTTAGCTTTGTAGTAACTTTGAAATAGGCAATTCTGGGTCCTCCAATTTTTTCCTTCCTTTTCAAGATTGTTTTGACTATTCATAGACATTTCCATATGAATTTTGGAATCAGCTTATCAGTTCCTGAAGGAAAAAAAGTCAGCTGGAACTTCAATAGGGATTACATTGAATCTATAGATCAATTTGAAGAGTATTGTCACTTTGACAATATTATATCTTCTAATACATGAAGATGGAATCTTTCCATATATTTAGGTCTGTTTAATCACTTTTAGATTATGATCATGTACTCCTTCTGTTAAATGTATTCCAATTTTTTTGATGCTATTGTAAATAGAATCATTTATTTAAATTCATTTCCAGCTTGGTCATTGCTAGTGTTTAGAAATGATACTATTAATCATTTTCATACACTGATGGTGTATCTTTCAACCTTGCTGAACTCTTTTGTTCTAATACATTTTTAAAAATATACTTGCTAGAATTTTTTATATGAAAAACTATGTCATCTGTAAATAGAGATAGTTTTGCTTCTTCCTTTCCAATTTAGATGAGTTTTATGTCTTTCTCTTGACTAACTGTCCTGGCTAGAACCTCCAATACAATGTTGAACAGTCCTAATCTTGAGGAGAAAACATTTAGTCTGTTACAATTAAATATGATGTTAGCTGTAGGTTTTTTGTAGATGTCCTTTTGCCAGGTTGAGAAAGTTTCTTAATATCCCACATTTGTTGAATATTTTATATATTAAAGACTTTTGTATTGTGTTAAACACTCTTTCTGCATCTATGGAGATATCATGTGGTTTTTGTTCTTTTGCTACTAATAGCATGTATTGCATTGATTGATTTCCATATGTAGAACAAACCTTACATTACTGAGATAAATCCCATTTAGTTATGATGTATAATTCTTTTATATGTTGCTAGATTTGATTTGTTAGTGTCTAGTTGAGAATATCTGTGTCTATAATAGTAAAAGATATTGGTAGGTAGTTTTATTTTTTGTGGTATTTTTTGTGCAGTTTTGGTATTAAGGTAATATTTGCCTCATAGAATAAGTAAACTGAGAATTGTTTTCTTCCCTTCATGTTTTTTGGAAGTTTTTGTGAAAAAATAGTGTTAATTCTTCTTTAAACATTTGACTGAATAAACGGTGAGGCCATGTGGCCCTGGGCTTTTCTTTGTGGGAAATATTTTCATTACTATTGCAACCTCTTTTCTTGTTTCTCCTTTCAGACATTCTGTTTCTTCTCCCTCACTTTATATAAGTTATCTAGTTTTTTAGCATAGAGCTGTTCGTATAGGAATACCCTCCTAATCTTTTTAGTTTTGTAAGGTTAATATTTATATTTCCTCTTTCCTTTCTGACTTTAGTACATTGAGTCTTCTCTCTTTTTTTCTGGGCAATTCAGCTATAGGTTTGTCAATATTTTTTAGTGCTCAGGCAGACAGTTTAAATTTCTGCCTTATTCTTCAATTCCTACCTGTAAAGAGCCTCAAGGACAGCTAAAGGTCAGAATTTAGAACCTTCCTAATTTTTTCTGGGTATATGCACCATCCTACTCATGCCTGCATAGCCCTATGCATGCACATGAACTCCTAGATTCACAGGAACATCTTGGAGCTTTTAAAATAACCCATAAACATCTTATTCTCCAGCTTTTTTATTTCATGTGTTTTTTAATAAGTTTCTTTTTCTTTTTTGCTAAAACTTTTTTGTCACCTCAAGCCACTGCATTGTTCAGCAATTAATTGACACTGATTGTTTATGCCAAATGTCCCTCGGGAGAAGGCTGAGTGATCTAACAATAGGTGATCTCTGAGTTAGGTCATATAAAGACAAGCATTGCAAGTGGAGCTTTCCAGGGCATTTTGAAACAGGTCAAATAACGACAATTCTTTGAGAATGAGGCAAAGGAACTCTAACCCTGTTCTGTCCCCTCCAGTATCTTCTAGGCTACCGGGTTTCAAGCCTACCACAAAGGAAAGGAGAATGGAAATTGGGCAAGTTAAAATGCCACAAAGCTCACTGTCCTTACCACTGAAGCTTCTTTTCTTGAGTAAAAAGCCTGTGGAGTTTTGCAACCTTTTGGTTAGTTTCAAGAGCTCTGAAAAAGGCAATTTGGACAATTTTTCTGTTGTTTCTGTTGTATTCATGGAAGGCAGGATTTTCTGAGTAGCTTACTCCACCATTCCTGCTGTGTTTAGTACAGTACGACATAATGTCTCCTTAAAGTAAATGTTAATGATTTTCACTATAATTGAGCAACCACTGAAACAACATATATTTTGGAGTTTATCAAGGATATTAAAATTAATTTTGAGGAAGTAAAGCTAAATCACAGAAATAATTCTACTTAACCTTAGATGGAAAAAAATGGAACATTAAAAATCTAATAATCTCTTATCATACTACTCATTGCCACATTGGTTTCTGAGATATGCATAGCAATTAAAAAATAAGTCATTAAAGGAATTAAATATTGGTTTCTTTTGCCATATATTCAACATGACATATATATACCTTTGTGAAACTTCAGCTATGCAGAGAACCTTCAATTAGTAAAAGTAAGAAAATATATCTTCATTTTACAATGTATAATTGATGACAATTATAAAAACATAATATAATCTTTTTCACTGATGGCATAATACAACATTAATATATAACAGCATCATTAAACAAAAACATCTTCAATAATATTAAACATAATTTTGTTTATACCAAGACATGGAATATAAAAACTGTATTTTAAATGAGAAGTTTAAAATACCCTCTGGGATGAATTTGAAATATACTATTGCTTATTTCCATACTTGTAAGTAAAAGCAACATACTGTATAAGTCTCAAAATTAGTTAAGCTCCATTGTACCACAGTATATAATCATGTTAAGTAATTTATTTTAATACTTGATTAAGATAAAAATATTTATCATTTAACAACCATAAAAATTTCAGAACTAAAACAAATATTCCCTTCCAAGGAAGAGAAAGGAGAGAAAGGAGGAGAAGGAAGGAAAAGGAAGAGCAGAAGGAATAGAAGCCATAAAACAATACAGTCATCACAAGAAAGATGCAAAGGGAATTTGCAACTTGGTACTCAAGGAATGTCCTACAAAAATTATGCAACAGGCCAAGTGTACAACCAGTCCTAATCTACTTACCTATATTGAGGGGTTCCATTCTTTTCTTGACAAATTTTGTACTGAATTAAAAAGATAAGCAAATGTAAAAATGAAAAATTATTTTCCTCAGAAAAAGTTCTCAAGGAATAAGTTGATAATCATACTTACATGGTCATAAAAATATAAATATTGACTCTTCATTTAATTTAAAATTATACTATAACTATGCTGGGTACAAAAAGGAATGGGCAGTGTGTGGGTACGTGTGCACACACAAACCTGAGAAGTGTACTAAAGCCACATACTCAACCTCTGTATTAGGAAGCCAATAGGTGAGTTCTAAAATTTTAGAATCCTCAATGAGCATTTAAGAATTGGAGTTAAAAACATTTTCTGGAAAGCAAGATGAGAAAAGGAAGGGCAGGATGAAATGGTACTGACTTTTTAAGTTTTGCACAGATATTATTTTTATAAAAATTAAAATATTAAATTAAAAAGATTATTTAAAACCACAATATTCTTTCACTTAATATAATTAATAAAGTATGTTATATTGGATACCTCTGAGGCCATGGATTGTTTACCCTCAGCCTTTCAGCACCAAATATACTGATAGTAAGGAAAGCCTAAACTTTTTTTATTACATTTTCTTACATATGAAATATATGAAAACTTCAGCAAAGAAAGTTCATAATTAGATAGTTAAATAATTCTTAAACATACTGTACTAAAAGCATTCAAGACCTTTGTAGAAACCTAAAATATGAGGACAGAAAGTAAGGTAATGGAAAAGCTGTTGGGAAAAGAATAAGAGTCTGAAAATTATGAAAAAGATTTCAGAACACTGAAGGAATTGCTGAATTTTGATTGGACAATAGAATGGGTTCTAGGTTCCAAAATGGTAAATATAATGAACCCCACTTTTTTGGATAATCCAATGTAATGCCTATACGTAAGGCCTTTAAAAAGCCTTCTAAGCCAGCTGCTATTATATTTTTATGGACAGTTGGCAACCTCAAGGAACAAGTTTATAATACTTCTGATGTAAGTTTACAGCTCAATTTGCAATCTTTGTAATTATTTTTTTCAAGGCCTTCACCAGGAGAACTTTGTAATGTTAATCGTACCCAAAACCCTCAGACAGCAGGCCTACATATATGGCTTTATAAGTTCTATAAAATTATAGGACTTCTCTGAAAGAATTTCAACTTGGAAAATCATATGTATATTACTCACATAGTGTTAGGAAATAATTTGTCTATTTAACTACCTCTGTGAAATTACTGTTGTCTGTTAGTAGCACTTAGAAAATTTTGTATTGGAATAGAACTTTTGATTTTCCTTTAACTCTATATTAAAGATCTTTGAATCTAGTTTAGACAATCATTTCCCAAATAAAGTTTTAAAAGAGTTTTAAAAGGATTCAGATTATCTCTTCTGGCTATGTGTTCCTTTATTGTTTGCTTGTTTGTTCTTAATTCTGTCACCCATTGGGAAAAAAAATCATTTTAACAAATATTTGTTAGAGAAGCTCATTATTTATCAAGCAATGCCATAAGAACAGAATCTGTTAAAAACTCAGTACCAAGAGAGCATCTCGAACAGTTTGCTTTGTCATAGATTCCACATAAGAATTATGTAAAATTCTCATGATAGAATTTTAATGTAAAAATTAGAGTAATGTATTAGGTAGAGAAATGAAGATGATTTAAATCCCTAAAACTTCTTTTGACAATGCAATGATGAATATCTCAAAAAAATCATGGTAAATGGAGCAAGCAAGTTCATGAGTATAAAAATATAAAAATAATAGATATATTAATAGATCTATATTTGTGCCTAAAATATAAAATAACCAGAAGGATATACAGCAACTTTATGTTTGGGGGTTAGGGGAAAAAGTTACTTTCACTAAAATTTTAAGAGTTAAATGAAACTATAACTTTCCTGTAAATTTTTATGTCTTTTATTAAGTATTAAAAAAAGGTATGTATGGCCTAATGACAATATTTATGAATGTTGGCTTGTGGGAACATCAGTATTATGTTATTCTCTGTACTACTTTGTGTTTTTATTTTTCTTCAAAATTTTTCAGAAATTAAGGATCATGTTAAATATTTACATTCAACCTGGAAAAAAATCAAATTAATTGTTTTTATTGTCTAAAATGTAATCTTAAAATTATTTGGAAATGCCTTGAGTACAGGAGATATGTGTTATAAATAAGAAATTATAATAATAAGTGTTCTGATATGAGTGATTATTTAATATTTTAACAAGTAGTAAGTAATGTTACCTAAGGGATCACTAGGAAAATTGTATGTTACATTTAGTTTTCTTTTGAATCAAACTTTAATTAGAGAAAAGAAAATAGTTTAGAGCATACTTTCTGGTATTGAGGCACTGGAAAAGAAATTGCTATGTGTAGCACATGTTAGATGACATGGCTTTCTATAATTTGGGGTATCTATTGATTTTTTTAATAGATTTTTAAAAAATGTTCTAAGAAACTATTGCTCAGTACAGAAAATAATGCCAGATCTCCACTGGTTCAACTACCAACTCTGCAAGCAGTTCAGAGTATGAGGGAAGAAATATAGCCAAAAATATAATTATTACATTTACCGAAAATTTTGAATTTCATTAGAGACATAATGATATTTGAAACCAAGCTCATGAAAAATAATTGCAGGATTGTAGTAATGCAAATTAATACTAAGTTAGTCTGGGAAAACATCATTTGAAAAGAAAAAACTAGAAAATTCTTACCCCTAAATTATGTTTTCAAATTATATTCTTCATAAGAATAGTTCAGACTCATGTAGTTTCTCTTCCAGTAAAAGTGGGTTAGATAATTCACCTTCTCATTGAAAATAACAGAAATGACAGAAGAATTTATTTAAAATCATGTGTGTGTGTGTGTGTGTGTGTTTTGTATATATATTTATCAAGATTTGGGAAATCTCCTAGAGACATTTGTCAATCCACATGAGGTGGTTGAGAAGTTGAGTTGTGCAGGGCTAAGTGGACCAAAGTAAGAAATCAGGGTCGATTTGCACTGGAGCTGCAAAGGGTTGTACCCTAAAAGTAAGAGTATCCTCAAAATTACCTGATCTTGGAAAAGACTGACTCTCAGCTTCATATCATTTTGGTAATTTGGAAAATCTCAAACTCTTGACAAGGATTTTAAGAATTCTGGATTTCTAGTTCTCCTAAATAGCTGACAAAAACAAAAAGACAAAAACAAACAAACAAACAAAAAACGACAACAACCACCACCAATAAAACCAAAAAACTATAAAAACCTAAAGAATAATCTTTGAATAAAGATAATGTCACTCTTAACCTCAAAATATTTCTGCAAATAATTTTTAAAATGCAATGTCCAACACACCATTACAGATAACAAGGAACAGAAAGATTCGAGAAACCCAGGAATAAAACAAGCCTTTTATTATTGTTTTATTCTTTTGATTACCTTTAAAAGAAAAGAAAAAGTGCATAACTTCCAAACTATCAGAGGCAAAATTGAATCATACAGTTTTTTTTTTCTTTTTTATCAACGCCAAAGAAGGCAAAAGGTGCAAGACAACAGAAACTCAACAGGTAGAAAAAATAAAAAGCATATAAAATGTTAGTTTTAAACAAAAAATAAAATATATCAATAATTATATTAAATTGAAGCCATGTTTCAGTTTAAAATAAAGAAAACCAAACTGGAGATATAGCAAAATCAATTTTTCTTTTGCTTTTTTAAACTTGTGGAAATATTTTAATAGACTTATAAGTCATTGGTCAGTAAACACAATAGAAGAGAGAAGACAAAAATGACCATTATCAGGAATAAAAATGTAAGCATTACTATAGATCCTCTAGAGTGACATTAAAAATATGAGAGCTTTATAAAGTCTCTATAAAGACTTTATGCTAAAAATGAGAATTTGAATGAAATTCAATTCATTTGATAATTTATAGAAATATTTACCTTATCAACATTTTTACAAAAAGAAATGGAAAACCTGAATGTTACTACACTTATTAAAATATATTACTTGAATTAATATACTTAATTAAAGAAATCAAATCAGTAATTAAACTTTTCACAATGAAACCTCAAGCCCAGTTGCCATCACTGTTAGTTTCTAACATTTATGCAAAATAAAAAAAAATACTGGTACTTTACAAACTCTTCCAAAGAAAAGATACAGAAAAGGAATACTTTTTTCCCACATTTTGTCAAGGTAGCAAAATTTTGACATTAAAACACAGTAAGGAGAAGATAAGAAAAAACTGATAATCTTAGTCTTAGTCTAGGATGCAAAACTATTAAGTAAAATAGTGAAAGCCTATCAAAAATAATAGATACTCATTTAGGACATTCACGCTCATTCGGGAAATCTGTGGTTCATTTAACTTTTGAAAAATCAATAAATATAATTTGCCACATCACAGAATAAAAGTGAAAACTCACATTATCTCAATAGATGTAGAAAAAAAACGTTTACATTCAGATTCTATTCACAATAAAAGGGGAATCAAACCTCAGTGAAATAGCAAAAGAAGGAAACTTCCTTAATCATTTAAAAATAAAAAAGATACCTACAGAAATTCCACAGAAGACATCATACTTGATATTTAATCTCTCAATATTGAAATCTTTCCCTCAAGACCAGGAGTCCCACAATCACCACTGCTGCTTAATTTTGTTCTCGAAAGTGCAATCAGTCAAGAGAAAGACATAATGTTCGTAAGGATTAAGAAGAATATATCAACTTTCCTTTACATGGAAGATATGATTGTGTTCTAGGAAATTATTAATAAAAAACCCCAAAACATTAGAATTGATAAAAGATTTTAACAGACTTTCTGATTAATGATTATATATTACATAGAGAGAATAATCTATTGTAATGAAAATTGATGAATTGTAGCTCCTCACGAAATAGAAATGAATCTTAAAAAACTATTTTGTAGAATTCAAAACAAAAATAAATGACAATGTTTCAAGAATGCATGCCTAGCTAGCAGAACTATAAAAGGGAAAGTGAAAAAATAAAATGAAAGGTGAAATATGGGTTAAGTTTAGGAGGAGAGACAGTACCATGACTGGGAAGAGGGGGTGTAAGAAAGGCAAGGTGCTTCTGAACTGCAGGCATCTTCCTGTGCTGTGACAATTCCATGTGTGTTTTCTTTATAATAATGTTAAGTTAATCATTCATATTCTATGAACTTTCATTTATGTGTGTTATTTTCTAAAATAAAGTTTTAAAAAGTAGCTTTAACTTGAGGAAATGTGGCAAGGTAGTAGTATGGAGGTGACCAGAAAATTTAAAAAGTCAGTCTCATTTCACAATTAGAAAGGGATCTGGAAAATGGGCACATCTATTCGCCATCAAATTGGTACTGACTGATTTAAACTATGATACTCAAATAGTTGTAGTGTTTACCAAGGATTGGTGGGGGGGAGACCCACATCTTAGGGATGTGACGTACATTGTAGGGGGGAAGAGATTACCTCTAACCCTCCTTAGGGAGAGGCAAAGATATACAATGTAACCAAAATGTCAAAAAAACAAAACAAAACAGTTTTATCGGGTGGTGGACTGGTGGGAGGGAGGAGGAGGGGAAAGGTGTATATGTACATAATGGGTGAGGTGCGCACCACCTGAGGGTTGGACACGCTTGAAACTCTGGCACGGCGGGGTGGGGGAGAGGTGGTAGAGGCAATATATGTATCCCTAACAATACTTGTACCCCCATAATAAGAGGAAATAAAAAAAAATCAATTGACCAGAAAGGGTTTGACATCTACCCAAGGGAAAAAAAGACATTCTATTAAAAAAATCTGCACTAGAATGTTTGTAGCAGCACAATTCACAATTGCAAAGATGTGGAGACAACCTAAGTGCCTATAAATACATGAGTGGATTAATACAATGTGGTATATGTATACCATGGAGTTCTACTCAGCCACAAAAAGCAATGGTGATCTGGCACCTCTTGTATTATCCTGGATAGAGCTGGAGCCCATTCTACTAAGTGAAGTATCACCAGAATTGAAAAACAAGCACCATAGGTACTCACCATCAAATTAGTATTAACTGACTTAAGTGCACATATTAACATTCCTCAGGTGTTGGGCAGATGGGAGGGGAAAGAGAGGATGGGTATATTAACACCTAATGAGTGTAATGCGCACTTTCTGGGGGATGTACATGCTTGAAGCTCTGACTTGGGTGGGGCAAAGGCAATATATGTAACCTAACCATTTGTACCCCTGTAATATGCTGAAATTAAAAAATAAATTAATTAATTAAAAAGGAAAAGAAAGTGCTTGACAAATTAGCTGAGTGAAAAGTGTTCTACCAAAAGTTGCCTTCTCTTAATATTTAAAAAATTATCTGCTCTCCTGCTATAAGCTCCAAAAACAAAAGGAATAAGGATTGTTCAAAGCTTGTCACTTTGATTTGAGATCTTATGACTGATAGTTAAAAGATTTTTTTTAACAAATAGTTAAAAGATTTTTTTTTTTTTTAACCAACACTCTTGCACCTTATGGAAACAGAGCTTGAGTTAAGTTTGTATTATCAGGGGTTGTGGGGAGGAACTCAGGCGTGTTTTAGACATAATTATATATATTTTCATGAATTATATAATTAAAGTACCTGTATTGTCTTCAAAGAGGGTGTTTACTGCTCAATTGTGTTTTGTTCTTAAAATGGATAAGCTTAAAAATAAATAACTGTACCTATTATTGTAAAAGAATAATTCTGTTAGGTTTTATATAAATTTAAAAAACAAGGGAGACAAACTTATTGCAATTTTCAATGTTTTCATCTTCCAAACTACCACAAAAAGGGCACTACTGAGACATTATTAAAATTTCATTTTTGCTTGAAAAATAGGAGGTACAGCTTACCTCTGCCTGAATTTGAGAGGTGTGTGTACCACGACTATACATACGGTAGCTACACAAGACTCATTAGTCTGTATTAAAAGAAGAATCAATACCTAATTTTTAGATGAAATCATCTTTTGTTGAAGATGTGGTAGTGGATGTCAACTCTAGTTAACTTGATCTATTATAAACTTATCAAAAATATAATGAATGACAGTTTCAAACTGTTTTTTATGATTACCACTCACAGGTGGTTAAAATTTCATTAAAAGGATCATTTATAGTAAAGTTTTTAGTTATTTGAAGAGCAGTGAACAAGTCTATTGAAATTTATGATATTACAGTCACCCAGAAAAATAATAAAGAGAGTTTTCTAAAATGTAGGAACCCATGCAAAATACGATTTTCTTCCTTTTGAAATAATTTAGTAACAATTATTTTAAATTAAACATGTTAGCTACCATAGGAAGAGAATCAAAGAAAAGATATTACTACAGAAATTTGCCTATTGTGTTCTGAAAATTTAAACTAATTTTTTTGATGATATCTAGTCTTTTAATATGCTTGAGATCATGTGAATGGCTTTTTTTATTTATTTACATTGCTATCCACAACTGTTTTATCTTTGAAAATCAGACTTTCACATCATATAGACTCTTCTAGTAGCTGGCACTGGCATATAATAGCTACATTCCAGATTGAAAAGTACTATTATATAATTAGAGTTTGATATACAAAGGCAATTTTGGAATTCTAAATTAGGAGGAACATATTTAATATACAAATACATCATTAGTAATGCTATGCAATGAGTTTTTGCCAGACCACTATGGTCACAACTTAAATTGTCCCTAGGAATCAAGGACCTTTACTGTTTTATTCACATAAATACATAGATACATATTTAACACATATTTAATATGTATCTACTAGATCTTTCCTAATATATTCCTAGAACACAAATTTTGATTTTTAAATTTATTTCTTACTTAAGAGTAGCATGCTTCATTAATTATATTTTATTTCATTAACAAACACAACACTTGCAAATAAAACTGATTAAGGAAAAATTGGATTTTTATTATGGCCATCAAATTATATGAACTTCTATGAGAAAAAGCTTGCATGATTTAAATGAAGAATAAAATTATCTTTTTAGAGTTAACTGTATATCTTAGGAGTTTGATATCAAAAATGCATTTACTCTAGATTGCTGTGTAATTACATGCATTCCAGGAGTTTTAAAATTAATTCAAATTTATATTTTTATGATATATTAACTCACGTTTGTTCATTCATTTCTCAAACATTTATTGAATGTATTTTATGGGCAAGGTGCTTTTCTATGTATTCGTGGTACTGCTATGAAGATATAGACAAGTTGCCTCTTCTCATTGACTTTACATTCTGGTGGAGAGAGAAAAAATAAATAAGATCATTTTGGACGGTGATAAGTTCTATGATAAAATCATGTGCAATGGCAATGCCCACAGTAGCTGTGCTTCTCTAGATATTGTGGTTAATAAAGTCCTCTTTGAGATGTGACCATTATGTGAGCTGAAACGTGTACGAAAAGAAGCTATCTGTATTTAGGTCTAGAGAAAGAGTTTTCCAGGCAAAGGGAATGGTGAGTGCACAAACTGTAAAGTAGGACTAAGCCTGGCATTTCTGAGGACAAATTATAAGGCCAGTGTTGTTGAATCCTAAAGAGCAAGAAGGAGAATGATAGAATACAAGATCGAAGAAGCGGACAAGGACCAGTTTGCAAAGAGCTCTTTGATGACATGGGAACAAGTTTGAATTGCAGTCTCAATATAACGGGAAAGGAATGAATCTTGCAATCTGAGTGAAATTTTAGGTGGGCTAGGTTTTGTATAGAGAATGAATCACAGACACTGGCTATGTGTTATTACTCTGATTTAGGCAAAACATGTTTGCAATAACTACAAATGGTGCGGTTTAATATTAACTTTGCCAAAGGCTGTTCATCTGGGGCGAAAAAATCTTGGGAGAGAAATCAATTTGAATCCTTCTTTTTTTTCTTTTTTCGTTTCAAATGATTTGTCATGTTTTATATCTTTGTTCTATACAGTCGTTAGACCTTAGCTTTTCAATGAGATATAATAAAGTAAGAAAGTAGAGCAATGACATTCATATTTATTTTGCCAACTTTGCTATGAGAAATAGTGACTTACAAAAAATTTTAGTATAAGCTAAGGATTTTATACTTGACTTCTTTTAGAATGAATGAGAAGCTCTTTAAAGAAAAAGAAAAAACTCTGAAACACATTTATTTGTTTTATTCAAATAGGAACAAATAATTTCCTTTTCTTAGCTTTGGCAAATTGCTAATTTTCCTAATCCTTAGCTGAGGCATCCTCAACTCTGTAATTGATTAGATAGAGCTCCTCAGACTTCTTTG
This sequence comes from Cheirogaleus medius, assembly GCA_008086735.1. Taxonomy (NCBI): domain Eukaryota; kingdom Metazoa; phylum Chordata; class Mammalia; order Primates; family Cheirogaleidae; genus Cheirogaleus; species Cheirogaleus medius. The sequence continues at coordinate 1,167,495 of VBSM01003159.1, forward strand.
AGGAAACATTGTTGCAAAGAATTATTAATATGGGTGCTCCCAAAAGAGAGCCCCATAACTACTTAAGTTAAATCACTTGAGCCTTTAAAGAGGTAATCTACATCATTGAATATTTTTTAAAGTAAGCAGAACTTTCCATTTTTATTTATATATGGGTCACTTTTTGCTCCATAACAGTTTATACCCAACCCTATACAGCAGAACACCATTTGAGAAGGTATACGATTCAAATAATTAACTTAGTCATGGCCGTCTTTATGAATACTGAGTTTTTATTATTCTTAGATTTTCAGAGGTGTTGTGTTGTCCTTATAAACCTAGCTAAAATAAATATATGCATATATTTATACGTTCATATTTGTACTCACATATACATATGTATGTATGTCCATTTTCTGCACTTAGCTTTATGTGAACTATTCGTAGTTGCTTGAAGAACATACTTTCTGTTTTTGCTCAGTAGGAAACACAAACTACAAATTTTCAAGATTCTATGGCAGGCATGCTATCAGCATGCTTCTATTAGTTCTTTCCAATCTAAATTGTGAAACCTGGTATGCTAAATAAATAATCAAAATGCCCCTATATGGATCTTCCCTGCATGTGGTTAGTATAATGACTGCTTTGGAGCTTCCTTGATTATCTGGTTGCTGTGAGAGTTTTCCCTTTGGGCTGTTGGGATTGACTAATATTGGTTCGGAAGAGTTGAGGTTCAGTCTCACTTCACAATAGGAGGCTGGTTAAGGGCAACTTTCTGTTTTCTGGGAGGCCATGGTTACTTTTAAGAACAATTTCTTAACTGTTTTTCTAAAATATTTTTGCTTATTTCTATAAAAAAGAATGAACTCTTTACTGTGCTAACTTGCCTTACTATTACATGATTTTACTTATACCATGATTTTATACAATTTTCATATTAATCTGGAAGATAAAATATTAAGAAAAAACGCTGCCACAATGCAATGCATAACTAGTTCGATTTCTCATTCATCATGAAATGCAAAGATTAGCACTTTAAACTGAGGACTATTTGAGATTGCTTGTTATTCTTATGGAAGGAAAAAGTAAGTAATACAGTCAAGCAAACATTTTGGGAGCTTATGGAAAGTAAAAATGTTTGTGAATATACTGAATACAGGTGTCATGATATTTAAATAATACTTTATAAAAATTAACTTTTGAATTTCTCTTATGAAATTTTTTCTCCTTTTGGGAACGACCGATATGTGGCTTGTTTCTTTTTCTTTGTTCTGTACTGATTCTCAAAAAATAAAAAAATACGCACTTAAAATTTACTGTTCTGTTGCAACTAAATGCTCTAAAGCTCACCTCCTCCAAGATACATATTGAGAAGTGGAATTTCTTAATCTTATTATATCTAGAAAATCAGACAAACAAAAAGGAATGCTTGTTCTATACATTAAGTTAGACATTAACTTAGAACTCATTGATGTGCTTTCCTTGAATGTTTGTTTTGTTTGGTTTTTGACTTTCTACCCATAAAAAAGCAACATGGGAATATTGTTGCACTTTCATTTTGGCTTTGGGTTTTATTAGATGCTAATATTCTTTTTAAAAATTGTAGGTAAAGTATATCGTGTTGCATTTGGCCTACTTTATTTTTTTCATTTCCAGATTTTCAATCTACTGCTAAAACACCTTCCAATTAATCCAACAGAGGAAATCACTTATAAGAAGAAAGTAAAATAATCTTTAAAATATTATTTAACAACCTCTTATTAACATGAAATGGTCTAACCATAAGCTCTGCATAGCCTTAATACCCAAATCACTGGTATTGGATGTCCTTTCTCCACGCCATGCCTTGTCTCTTTTTATTAGTATTCAGTGCCTTTCTTCTTCCTGAATGCACCTTTCAAAATTATGACATATTAATTACAGACATTAGGGATGGAAATGATCTATTACTGTAGGTCATCTAATGCCCCCCAGAGGCCAATTCTCCTTGCTATATTATCCAGTGCTTTTCACAGGTTATAACTCAAGAAATAAAGATTTCCCCCTTTTCCTTATTACACAACCAGTTTCCTCCATGGATTTCACTCTGCTTTGATACTCTAACCAGTTTCTAACAAGCAAACCATTTCTTAACACATGTAAAATTGCACAGACTTGTAATACCTCTGGCACATTGCACTCTTTAACACTGTTATTAATATGTTAACAGGTAGAAACTTATTATCATCTGACTGCTTGGAGTGTGAAATGTCTTATACTCATTTCATTTTCAATTCTTTGTAGTTTATGGTTACACTTGATTAAAGGTGGTACTGTGAACACTGCAAGTTGTTTTAATTCAAGATAAAAATGCTGAGGACTACATTCAGAAATATATTAGATATTGATTTTTACGTGGTTTTAGCACTAGTCTAATCTGAATTCAAATGCAAAAATTTTTGAAACAGTATGTGAAAATAGATTAAAGTATAACCAAACTCTAGTCAAAATTAGTAAAATGAATGCTGTGGAAGAGCTGTAGAATAATAACAGAAAAATACTAGAAGGCAATTTAATATATAGATATATAATGTCACCAAATACAGAATTTGAGAAGGTCTATGATGGATATCATTCTTTTTGGGTTAGATTATCTGCATCTCTCTGATATTTGCAAGCTAAGTGCATACCAAAGAAGAAGGATGGCATTAGGGATGCTGATGTAAAAGAAATGTCAGTTTCTTAGATGTGCATGGTCTACATTTTTAAGAATAGCTGCTCCTGATATCCATTTGTTCCCATAACCCAAAATAAAAGAATGTGGTAATCAGCACTACAGACAACAGTACTTGGAAATAAATGTAGTAATTCTATCCTAAATAATACTAAGAGAAAGATTGTCCTTAGGGCATAAAAAATTCCTTATTTTGAATATAAATGGAAATTTGATACAGTAAGCAACCACTTAAAGCATAAATCTACGACGGTGCTGGGGAGGGTAGCAAAACTTTACCTGTACCCTCTTAGGATTTTCAGCAGGGCCTGAGAATTAAACTGACCTAGACAGACTATCAGGAAAAAAGCATGCAAATGTATTTGAAATAAGTTTTACATGACAAGAAAGCCCTCTTAAGGAAATGAAGTGGTTAGAGTCAAACACTTCTGTACTGAGTGTGACAAAGAACAGTAAATTGTAAACATGAAACAATGCAAGGGGACTGGGCTTGCATGGAGTGGATCCATGTGGTTAATTGTGGAGAAGTGAGTAAGAAGATAAGGGTTAGTTTACAAGATTTGTCTGCACAGATTTCTCTCAGCCTGGACTCCCTGTCTGTCCCTTTTAGTAAGAATGTTACTTTTCTCCTGGCATAGGGGTGATATCTTCCATGTGGGGGTTTTATGCCCTGCTTTCAGGAAGAAAAAAAGGAGATCAGGGTACCTGTCTTGTTACCTGCTCTTTTTCAAGTACCTTTAGCTCAAAATAATCTTTATGCCAACATGGCATATTTGGGGGTGATGCATTCTGCCACCCTTCAGTGTTATCAGTTAATTCATGTCTCTTTTCTTTTGTAATAAAATTATGTTTCATAATGGGTCCAGCTGAATTTAACTGAATTTATTCATCCTCAGGCCTGAAGATGGAGTCTAGCCTAGAGACTGTCAGCAAATGCAGAAAAAAACACAGTACAATTCACACCCTAGAAAGTCTAAGTGCTTCGGAAGCTGCAGCTGTTGCTACAGCGAATGGGACCTCATGTTCTCGTGCCCTTAGGTCATGCTCTTAAGTTTTCATTCCCAAGATTATATTATTCTCTCAATATTTTTACAGGAGAGTTAGTCTGTCTGAACTTGGGTCATCTGAGGGTTGCCCCCATGAGCTGAGGAGAAGGAGAAGCTGATTTTGTTAGTTTCTTTATTGGTAGGAATTAAACTACCTCCCACCAAGCTCATGCACAATTGAAAACCCCCCAAAGAGAGGTGTAATTATAGAAAAAATGGGTGGAGGTTAATAGCAAAGCTATTAGAAAGCCCAAAGTGAAAAATAACCACTGCAAGTACCTGTGTATGTCAGGGATTATGCTAGCTATTAAATGGAATTAAAGAGAAAAAGACGCCATCTTTTTCCATATGGGTTTAATAATCCACTGTCAAAACGTGCTATAAGGAAATAATGTATGTTTGAAATATAATCACAGTTTGAGAACATTTAATAATTTCCTTTCTCTGGATAGCCAGTATTATTCATTGTTTGGGGATAAAAAGGAAAACAAGAAATTTACCTTAGAAATTTTGTCCATAATGATAGGTTATAAAATCTAATCTCAGTTCCCTCCTCTTGAATATATAAAGAATAATATACCATGATGTAACTAATAGAGTATTTTGAAGATTAAATGAGGTAATAAATTTATAGTGCATAGGATATATCTGGCATTTAATAGCAGTTCCAAGCATATTATCTTTTAGACTATTTTTTGTTTGTTTGTTTTGTGGAGTTAGAGTCTCGGTCTGTTGCCTGGGCTGGAGAGCTATGACATCAGGCTAGCTCATAGCAACCTCAAACTCCTGGGCTCAAGCAAGAGATCCTTCTGCCTCAGCATCCCAAGTAGCTGGGACTACAGGCATGCCCCACCATGCCCGGCTAATTTTTTTTCTCTCTCTATATATATAAATATTTCAGTTGTCCAGCTAATTTCTTTCTATTTTTAGTAGAGACGGGATCTCACTCTTGCTGAAGCTGGTCTCGAACTCCTGACCTCAAGTGATCCTCTCGCCTTGGCTTTCCTGAGTGCTAAGATTACAGGCATGAGCCACTGCGCCTGGCCCTTATTCTTTAGATCTTATTCTTTAGATCCTAAAAACACTTGAGTTTTATTGCAACTACCTTTACTACTATTAATAATAATATTGTAATTGTCTTGCATGCAGTACAGTGGTTGTCTGAAGTTTCCCAGGCTAAGTTTCATGTAAAATTTGATAATCACTGGTAATGTATTCTAAACATCGCTTATATATCTATTTATATATGGTGAGATACAGCACAATTTGCAATAGATAGAGAGAGACCCTATTCTCTGCTGTCAAATTCAATCTATAGATATATTCATATATAATCAATATTCTTATATAAATTTATAGTATTTGTTTGTTGGTTTGTCTTTCCCAGTTGCCTCCATAAATTTATTACCTCATTTTTGGCTCATCTTTTCCAGTTGCCCTTCCTGATTATAAGGACAAAGAAGGCAGGCATATATTTTACCTTATTTGCTGTTATATATTAAGTCTTTACCGGTGCCTGGCATGTAATATTAATAAGTACTTAATAAATTATTGTTGGATATGTTCACTAGCAACAGGGGTTGTTGTAGTCTCCTAGTACTCCTAAGCCTTTTTAAATTCAATGTCCAAATTTGTACATTTGGCGTGTATTTTTTTCTCCAGCACCACACATGTACACCCCCCCACACACAACCTCCTTGCATATGGTCCCCAGGGTTTAAAACAGCATATATAGAAGACAATATTTCTTAGTTTAGCATTATCTTTGCTTATTCTTCACCTCATACTTATAATGCTTTAAAATATGAACTAAATATGCCTGATCGGTTAGCAGTTTTATTCATTATTTACTAGAAGTCACTCTTAGATCCTTATTTTTCCATTTTGATTGCCGTGAACTTGATCCAAGCCCTTAGCATCTTCATCATACACATGGGTTTCTGCATAGCTTCTTTACCTGTAATCTCTGCTACTATCTCTAGGTTATTTTCTACCCAATCCCTATGAATTCATACTGTCTTACCAACGATAGTATCCTCAATGGAATCTTCTATTCATTTCCTTTCTTTTCCTTAAATTCATAAACAAAAAGCGGTAAGGAAAACATTACAAGTTGAGAAATAGCATGAGGAAAGAGCAGGCCACAAAAATGAGAATTCTATTGTGAGGGGCACAGAAGAGAATGACTTGATGAGTACGTGGAGGGCACATCATATTAAGTTAGATTGTAGTTTATCTTATATATACAAACATTGGCCATTGATTTAGTGACAGATTCAAAGCAGTAGAAATAGTAGTAGCAGGAGCAGCAGCAGTAACAATAGCAGTGACATTTATTAAAAGCTCTTTCTTTTCCAGACACTTTCCTAAGCACTTTGTAACCATTTTCTCTTTAATTTCTCTTAATAAACCTTTAAGAGACTGGCCTACCAAATAAATACACATGGTTAGAGTTTGCCTTGTATTTATAATAATGTTAAGAATTAGCTTGTATTTATCTAATATACAGAACACTGAGATTTAAAGAATGCCTTCAGTAGAAGAGTTCAAGAGCAGCAGAACTTGGGGTTGAACCCAGGTTTATCTGATGCCGAAGCATGAGTGCTTCGCCACATTGCACCCCTTCCTGGGTGCAGTAAACAAGTGAGAGATATTTTTGGTAAATTAATGACAAATTAAAAAATAAAAGTATATTATAAAAAATTAAGTGCTGAGACGAGAAAAAGCAGACAAATTGAATGATCCAAAGGAATAATGTGTTTGCACTTTAGCATTATAAAATACAAAGAAAAGCTATTTGCAAAAAGTTGCATAAAACCCACTGTTTTCTTCAAAGTATATCCCTATTTGACAGTAGAGAACTAATATGTGGATGAAGGTGATGGTCTGGCATATTTTACAGTGATAAATTTAAAATTGCATGTAACAATATCACCAAGAAGCAGATTTGAGGACTACGATTTGAATGGAATTTCGTCTAAAAATAAAATTTTTCTATCCAAAGTCACAAAATACTCATATGGTCTTCCTTACTCATAGTACACTACCAGAAACAAAAATATATTTTATCTATCTTGTCAAGATACATAATTAGATGAAAAGAGTAAAACAAGGTGAGAAGTTCTCTATGGTAATATCCATGGTAAATATTTCAATTTTAGCATTGCGTAAATGTTAATCTATACAGAAATGTGAGCTCTTTAAGTAGGTGATAATGACAAATTGAAAAGTGTTATGTAGTTTAGGCTGGTGAATGATGTTATTAGAAACCTAATCTTTATACTTAGTAGAAAATACTTTAATAATGATTATAGACCAAGAAATAAAGCTGTCTGCTTTCATTTCCAATGCTGTTATTAAACAGCCAGGTGACCACTCACATACGAAAGAAGGGAATTGACTTATCATATGAAAAACAGTATGTTTTAATTAAAAATGGCTTGAATACTTTTAGAAGAAATAAGTTGAATGTATGAATAGCTTTTAAAGTGGGATTTGAAACAGAAGGTAAAACAACCCATAAATTGAACTAGCTTATCTCAATCTTAAAGTCTAAGTGTATTTAATTCTATATAATCAAAGGTGATTACAAAAACCGAAGTCAACCAACACCTAACATGACATTTATTAATCTTTCATACTTAAATATCTTTCTAGAAACTAAATTTTTCTTATTTATTGTGATGTAATAAGCACTATAGAAGGGCAAAATCTTCTGAGAATTGCTGAGTGCTTACAGGCAACATGCTATTGTTTTTTGACTTTTGTCTTTTTTTTTTTGCCTTTTTAAAAATTTGTATGAATTTAAGGGGTACAAGTGCAACTTTGTGACATGCATATATTGCATAGAAGTCTGGGGTTTTTAATGTTTCCATCACTCAAATAATGTCTATTATACCCATTAAATAATTTCTCATTATCTGCTCCCCACTCATCCCCCATTACCCCATCGAGTCTCCAATTTTTGGTAATTCAGAGTTTATGTCATTTTTGGGAATTTATATGGGAATTGGTTAGTTCATATATTATTGGTAAATACACATATATTCTTTATATAAGAATACTTTACGAACTAAGTGCATTCCATAATGATCTTATCATGAATTTCAATTTCTATAGCATGAATATATACATATAGTTGTGATTTGCCTTGAATTTATACAAAAGTAAGAATTGGCTTTTATCAACTTTTATCAACATAAAATAATGCTAGAAAATATACTAAGCAATTTGCTTACATTATTTAATATTATTAATGCATTTGACTTTTCATTTAATAAAGAAATGGAGACTAAGAGAATTTAAATTTTGACAATCATACAGCTAATAAATGATAGTCTCAAGATTTGAGTTTAAAATATATGACTTTAGTGTAAACTTAATGCATATACCTTTGTCTCTTTATTCTCTAAGACTCTAAGGTTTTTATTTGCAGAGCCTTATGAAATACTACAGATATTTCTTATGCCATGGCTATTAATAATTCTTGCAATTATTAATATTATAATGTCATACATGTGAAATGCACATAAGTCAATGTATATCTTAGAGCCCAGTCAGAATTTGTACTGGCCAGTGACTCTTAAGAAATAATTTTCAAGGCCAGTTTGACTGATAGAATCATATATATTTTGTTATTAAACAAGTTCAATGAAATGATATGCCTGAAATTTAAGCCTTGCCTTGTTTCATTTTTATATTTATTCCTATGGCAGCATTATGCATATCAAGCATATCCTCAGAAGTTTCTTTATAATTTAGAAATATCCAAATAGTTTAATAAATTTCTGAATATCATGTTACACTGGGCTCTTGCAAAGTAAATTATAATTCCCTCTTGTCAGAGATGAATTGAAAAAGATTGATTCTTGTACCATTTTTCTGTATCAGCCTAGATATTTACACCATGCCTTGTTGTTAGGCAAACTATTTGGAACATGTTAGAAAAGTGAGAAGAATAAGCACACAGATGGTTTTATTAAATGGACAATATATGATTATAAGTGCTTTGAAATCCATAACAATAATAATAACAGATATCCTTTATTTAGTTCTTGCTAATGCTAGACACCATGCTAAGCATTTTGCATGTTGACTTACTCTTTTTTCATTCATTCAGTAATTATTTGTTGAATGCCTATCATTTGCTAGATAATGTTCTTGATGCTTGCAATATAGCAGTGAAATCCACAGTGAAGTTCTTGCCTTCAAGGAATAAAGAATCTACTAAGCCTCAGAAAAACCTGGGAATTAGGTACTACTTTATCCCAATTTTACAGTTGAGAACTCAGGATGTAAGCAACTTGACCCGATCACTTTGCAAAGCCTGAATTCAACTCATGTTTGCCTGACTTCTGATTCCAAGCACTTAAGCATTGTACTATACTGAAAATAGGTTAGCTGAGTAGATTAAGACACTGCATCAAGACTATACTTATTTTAAGATGTTATCCAAAACACTAAAATGTTAAGAAAATATTTTTTGTGTTATGCTTTAAATTTATCATCTCTACTTATTCATTTTATTTTGGGCCTCGTATACCTCTGCCTATGAATGCTGTGAACACTCCCTGTGTGTGTTGTTGCCTTGAATGATAAAGTGTATGGAACAATAGGAGAATTATAAACTACAGAGGAGGCTGGGTTTCAGGCAGATATATTTAAAAGAATTGTTTTAAAAGTGTAAATTTTACTTTTATAAACAAATCAAACTTATTCCAGTAAGTAAATACATTACTTGGTGAATATTACTCAAAGGATTATTTAAAATTAAGTAAACATGCAATAGTCTAAAATTCTATCTCATATGGTGATAACTGTCAAATACTGTCACTTTTTAGAAGAGAAGAGACACATTACATTCAAATGGTTGGTTGAGTAGAGTGAAAGGAGAATTGTTCTATCTCTCTATCTATCTAAAAACAAACCAGCTTCTTCAATCTCAGAAAGTAAGAGCTGAGTCAATCTGAAAAGTAAACAAAAGGCTCCATTTCTGTGTTCTTCATGCTCTATTCATCACAACACCAAGAATGTGACTAATATCTAAAGCAAAGTATTTTGAGGATATTTTGCTATTGTTACATGACTTTCAAATTGTACTAACCGGCATTATGCAATACAGAATTAGTTATTGGATGATACTGGTGAGGGAGAGGGTCCCTAGGCATTACTGTAGCAATTTTAAAACTTTAGTGTATAAACAATCATCCACAGAACATAATGTAAAGGAGAATTCTGAGTTTCATGCTATTTGCATGCATAGAGTGGGCTTTCCATGAATCTTCAGTTTCTATGAGAACTTTAGGTAATTCTGAGAGAGATTGCCCTTGGTCCCTCATTGGGTTACCAGTGGCTTTGGTTGAGTCAATAAAAAATACAGACTATTGAATGGTAAAATACAAATTAATAATAATAATAAGAGTATCATGTAATTCTGTTTCTTCTTAAAAATTATGCCTTTCCCTGTGACAGTTATTTGCCTTTAATCTGCTTACATTGATAGAATTCATAAACTTCAAATACTCTCACAGACCTATGCTGTCATTGAAAAATTCTTATACTTGGAAATAAACAGGTGTCATGAATCCTTTCTTGATAGATCAAAGAATGCATACACATGCATTAATAACATTAAATAAGATGTTTAGAGTGAATGAGTTGTTTATGACATAAGAGGGCATACAGTTGGTGAGCTTGCTTCTAGATTGTTTTTAAATGACAACTTGCTTTCCTAAACTGTTTTTATTTTTAGTGGAAATGTGATACTAATATTTCATGTTTTTTAAACATTTTTTCTTTCTTGGCTTCATTGTTTTTATATATTTATAAATTTTATATTTTCATTCCTAAATTCTTCTTTATTTCCTCCTCCAGTTATGCTTTCTTCCCTAATTCCTACTACTATACATTTATAACTTGTCAAGATCATTTGATTTTCTATCTTTATATACCTAGTTTAGATTCCTTACAGTATGCCCTTCACCTCTGTTGGTCTCAAAACACAAGTATAAAATTGAATCTCTCAAAAATATTATAATATTATAACAAAATCATTTGAGCATAATTTAATATGAAAAATAAAAAATAATAAATATATTCTATGTAAAGTTTGCAGATTTTTATTTTTATACTTCAAATTTTTTATAAAGAGTAAATATAATTTTTCTCATGCAATTTTAACTTTAAAATTCATTATAGTAAGTATATCCTATACATTTTTTTAAATTAAACATTTAATAAGAGAAAATAATAAGGAAAAATTGGCATTGACAAGAAATCTTATTTATATTTCTATTTTTGATATTTGGATGCTTTGGCTGGAAGAAGAGGTTTGATTTAAATGAGGATAATAGTCTCAACTGAGAAATTTTCTTTTCCACATCAACATTTTTTGCAGTTTTTGTAACACCTTCATTTTCTTATTGCCTGCCTTATGGTTCTATTTGGAGCCCTGCCAGTGTCATAACTAAAAGAAAAAAAAGTTCAGTGGAGTAATGCACAGTAATCATGCAGTAGATAATTCAGATCAAGGTTTCCTGCTGAGAACAACTAGAAAAATTAGACTAGAGAAATGTTATTGAAAGCAACAACATAAACACGCAGTTATCAGGGGGAAGAGTCATGGCAAAAAATTTTTCCCTAGGAGTGTTTTCTAGTTTCTTAATGAATTGGCAAGTGGTTTGAACAGTTCTGCTAAAGTCTCTTGGGGTTAGGAAGGGAGTTGTAAGTGTCTAGGGTGGCATCATAGGAGTGAGGATAAGCTAAAATTAGTACCCTGCAGAAACTGCAGCTCAGTTTTGTATTCTCTCAATACCTGGAATTGGACTGAGGTAATCCCAGATGGATAGTGCCCCTAGGCACCTGGAAGATGCAAATATTAATATTCCCTAGAGCAAGATCTTATTATCTGAAGAGTCAAATCATTTCTATAAACTTTTTTCCAAAAGGAAAATTTGTCACCCAATAAAAATAACCAAGAACAAGAGCAAAGAATATAATATGAGAAAAAACAATACAAACAGTGGAAGACTGAAACAGCCACTTAGTTCCAAATGGTAGTTATCACACACATATTTTGAAATAATGATGTTCTCTATGTTAAAAAATTAAAGCAAAGATTGAGTATTTGCAGATGACTAGAATTTTAAGATACCAAGTGAAATAATTAAAATTGAGAAATCAATTGATGATTATAGCCCTTATGAGACACAGTTGAAAAGAGAATTAATCAAATAAGCAATAGATTAGAAGTAAATACCCAGAATAAAGCACAGAGAGTCAAAGAATAAAAATTACAACTGATGGTATGAGACAAAGATGATACAGAGAACTAGGGCTGAACTCTCTGTACTTGCAATCTGAGAAAAATTAGAAAATGGGGCAAACAGAATATTTGAGAATAATATGGATAAGAACTTGACAAACTGGAACACATAAAGTTACAGAATCAAAAGCATCACAAACCCCAATCATGATTTTAAAACATTGAAACGGTTTTGTATTTAAAACCTCTTGAAATTAAGTTAAAATGATCAATATTGAAGGTATGCTGTTTTCCAAAATACAATAAGATTACCAATTATGTTTTTAATGGAAATAATGAAAACTAAAATATAATGGAATGACATCTTAAAATGATGAAAGCATATAAATATTGACCTACAATTTTATACTCAGCAAAACTATAATTCAAAAACATAATCAAGATGAAGATGTTTTCAGAAAAACAAGAAATGAAAGAATTTATGATGGGAAGATTCAAAATAGAAGAAATACTAAAGTTATTTTTCAGGAGGAGGAAAATTATCTTCCAAAAAAGCAAGAAATTACAAGAAGGAAATAAACTTACAAGGAGACATAAATGTGTGGGAATATCTAGATGAACATTAATTTCATTAAGCAATAATTATAATGTCTTATAGGATTTAGCACAGCTTCAATATAGAAGTTCAGTAAACTGAGTTGAGAAATTAAAAGTGAATAACTTTAGAACTAAAAATAGGAAAAAAAAAACTGAGTAATAAAAACATTCAAGCAAAAAAAAAAAAACTCAAGAGAAAAGGAAAAGAAGATGACAGAACAAATGCATAACTAGAGAAGATTGAAAACAATGGTATAAAGCCAAAATATAGATAGGTATATTAAACATACCTGAAAACCACGAGCTCCAATGTCTGAAGGCAGGAGAAAATGATGTCCTAGCTCAAACGGAAAAAGTGAATTCTCCCTTCCATCACTTCTTTGTTTTATTTGGGCTCTAAGGTGATTGGATAACGCCCAATCACATTGATTAGTTTAATCTTCTTTACTCAGTCTACAGATTCAAATGTTTAATCTCCTCCAGAAACATCTTCACAGACACATCCAGAAATAATGTTTTACCAACTATCTGGGCATCCCTTAGCCCAGTGAAGTTGACACATAAAATTAACCATCACAATATTTTTATCTGTATGTTAATAAAAATGACATATCAAAACTTGTGGTAGGCAAAAACATCTTTTCTTAGAGGGAATTTTAGTTTTTAATTGCATATACTTGAAAAGAAAGACTGAAAATCAGTGAAACAAGCATCTGTATTATAATAAAATGTTATAGAATAGCAATTTAAACTTTAAAAAGTAGAATTAAAATAAGACAACAGAATTAATAAAATAGAAAGAATAAAGAAAAGTCAAAAGATCAATAAAACTAGCAAACCCTTAGCATAAAAGAGACAGAGAAGGAGAGATATTAAGAGAAAGAAAGAAAAAAGGCCCAAATAGCTAATATTAAGAATAAAAATCAACAAATCTAAAAATCCTTAAGAAACATTAAAAGGATTAGAGGATATATTAATAATTAACAATTTTTAAAAGCATCATAATGTGAATATATCAGATGCAAGAAAAATAGAAATTTGAATGGTCCTATTAATATCAACTGAACTTAATCTTTAGTTAAAAGCTTTACTATAAACAATATTTTAAAACTTTAAAGAAAACATCACAAAGCAATGCAAAACAAAAATCTAGGCCTAGATGTCATCATGGGTGAACACTTTCAAATAAGCAATCAATATTTATCTTGCACAAATGCTTCTATAAGATAGAAAAACAAAATAAAATAAGACCACAATGCTTCCTAATTCATATTGTGAGGATAGGATGCTCACAGAGAGGACATTTTCATACATATCTTAAACAAGAATATAGAGTTCCAAATCCTAATACAAATATTAGCAAACTTAGTTCGGGAATATATAAAAAAGAGTAATGGATCCTAGCCAGGTTGGTTTTATTCCAGGAATGTAAGCTTAGTTTAACATTGAAAAATCAATTAATTTAATGTAACATATTAACAAGAAAAAGTAGATAAATTATATCATTATCTCAAAGACATAGCAAAAAGGGTTTGATAACATTGAATATTTATTCATGATTTTAAAAATCTAGAAAAGGAATGGCCTCAGACTGATAAACGTATGTACCACCAAAAAACGTCCCATGAAAAAGTGGGCTTAATTTTTCTTGATATTTTTTAAACTTTCCATTTATAATGAAGACATAGGTGGCTGTCATTACTCCTCTTCAACATTTTATTGGATTCCTTCAGAGTACAGTAAATCAAGAATAAGAAACAAATGGAATGTAGATTGAAAAGGTAGAAATAAAATCCTCATTATTCACATATGATAATATATAGATTGAAACACAAATAATGAATAATCAATGAAGTATTTTAGCAAGGTCACTGGATGCAAGTTGTGGCACAAAAATCAATTACATTTCTTTATAGCTACAACAAACATAAAATTGAATTTTAAAATAATATTGTTTAAAATAGCATCAAAAATCAGCAAATAATAAATCTAACAGACAACACACACTACCTCCCTGCAAGAAACAACAAAATATTTATTGAGAGAAATCAAAGAAAATTTAAGAATATAGATGTGTATATCATGTCTACGGAGTAAATGGCTCACTATTGTAAGCTTTCTAACTCTCCCTAAAATTATCTTCAGATGCACTGCATCCCCATCAAAATCCCCACAGGAGTTTTTGTGGAACATCATGGGCTGACAATAAAATTGATATGAAAATGCAAAATGGTAATGATAATAGCCATCAGACTCTGTCTTGAAGGAGGGCAATGGGAGAGCACTTGCTCCATCAGATATCAGATATCTTACTGCAGTAAAAGAGACAATGTGCTATTTGTATATGAATAGAAAAATAATCGAGGAAACAATCATAAGTAGATCCACAAATATATGGACACAATTCAAACATAAATGGCAATACAGAACAATGGGTAATAATATTATCTTTAACAAGTGATGCTGGAACAATTGATTATTCATATTGAAAATAGTGTCACTCGACCACTACCTCACACTATTTATTAAAAATGAATTCCAAGGAGTTATATATTTAGATGAGAAATGCAAAATTTCTGGAAGATAATATGGGAGAATATCATTACAATGGAGTACAGCAATATTTCTTAAATAGGACACACAATATATTAACCACAGGGTGGGAAAATTGGGCAAAATTAAATTTAAGAACTTATTTTCAAAAGATGTGATTAAAAGAACGAAAAAGAAATTCACAGAGTAGGGGAATATATTTTCAAAATGTATCAGTAAAGGACTGGTATCCAGAACACATAAAGAACTCCTACTAATCAATAAGAAAAATATAGAACTCAAGAGAAAAATGGGCAAGAGGCTTTAATAAGATATCCAAGTGTCAAATAAAAGTCTGAAAAATTTATAAACCTTATTGGGATTCAGGGAAATGCAAATTTAAACATCATGAGACACTACCATGTACGTACCAGAATCTTTAAAATAAAAAGGGCTGACAACACCAAGTATTGGTAAAGATGTAGAACACTGTTGAGTTCTCTTACATTGTAGCAGAGAGTAACTTTGGGAGCAGTCTGTCACTATCTCCTAAATATGAATGTATGCATACGCCATATGTCAGCAATTATACTCCTAGGTATATAGCCAAGAGCAATACGATCAAGAGATATGTACAGAAATATTTATACCATCATTGTGTATGCTATTTGGATAAACCAAATGATTACATGTGCAAATAATGGAATACTATACATTAATGAAAGTAAAAGAAACATAGCCACACTTAACAGTGTGCCTAAATCTTACAAACATAACATTGATTGACTCATATCAAATACAGTAGACTATATTGTGTGGTAACATAAATATTTCAAAAAATAAACAGACCAACTTATAGAGTTTTAAGCTCAATTGATAAAAAAATAAACGAAATAGAGACAGTGATTACCACAGTATTCAGATATTTTTTTAGAAATTGACAGTGAGTACTTATTAAGAGAGAACCTAAGGATTGGATTTCTAGGTTGCTAGCAATGATCTATTTCTTAGTCACAGTGGTGATTACACAGGTGTTCATGATAAATTGTGCTGGCTCTATACTTTTGTTTACTGTTGTATGTGAGACATTTCACAATAAAAAGGGTTAAAGAAAACAATTTAGTTTCAGCTTCTTTTTTCAGAAACACCTAATAGATTGCTGGGTTGGGAACGAATCAGTAAAACTGTACCTACTAAGATTCCAGAGCTCTGGTCGAGGTTACCTCTATGAGTGGCAACAGAGTGCACTGTGGCAAATTACTAGAATCAAGACATGTCAATCAGATGTGCAATTCTGCAGAAACAAACATTCACAGCGGCAGGTCTCTCAGCACTGCTGCTCAGGACAGAACTAACTGAATAACAAAAAACAGAAAGAAAAGACAGAGAGAGAGAGAGAGGGAAACAAAGTTTGTGAAGGCAGGTTTAAGTTTTACATTCTGTCAGTTGTCCTTACACAGTTGCATGCCTTTATCTCCTACCTGGTCTCGCCAAGCGGCCATCTCTAATGCATCATTTTGTAGCAGCAAACAGAGCTTGCAGAAGTGGGATTAATTGACTTCAGTGACCAAAACTTATTTGATCACTAAGACAGTGCCACGGGTGGGGTGGTGGTGATTAAATTACTTTCTAAACTAATTGGGAAAGTTTCACTGCTTATTAGCAACACTTGCAATAAAAGCACTGTTAGCAAAAGAAATAGATTTGTAAGGTTAAATAAAATCACTTGTTTCCTACCACTACTCGAAATCTTTTTAAAAATTGTGGTTTTTGAAGAATATCTGGTTCAACTCTCAGCTATGAGGGAGCACTATATTTAAATTTTATATAGCAAGCATATTTGAATATTTGGTCAACAATTCCAGTAAGAATATGGGAAAGCATATAGGGATGAATGGTAAAATTTATCCAATGAAGTCCCCTCTACAATATCAGCCTTTGAAATATTACATCATCCTTAAATTCAGGCTCTACTTTTCTCCCAATGAGGCTCTCCCACTGCTGGGAAACTGTATTTTCTCTATTTTATCTTTTAAGTTCATAAAATCCCCAAATGATCTCCTGCATAAAAATGTTTATTTTGACAATTGTTATTTTGTTTCTGCTCAACATTTTGCTCTTCTTTTTCTCAAATTCCTATTTATATTATCTTTAATTTTGGAGATTCTGTATTTCCTCAGCTTCTTTTTTTTTTGCCTTATGCCATTCTTAACAGTAATGGAAGCATAATCTAGGCAACAACTCAATAATCCTTACTATAAGTTTTATTATATGAAAGTCATCTCCTGATTTCATAAATCTTTTTCTATTTTACTGATTTGTGGGGACCTAAATTTTTCAATTTCTATCTCTACTGTCCGTGAGTCTCTTTCACTCCATGATTTTAATTATTATTTATCACTAATAGTTACTAAGTCAATATTTATACCCCAGGTAGCTCTTGTAGGCACTAGATCATACTAACACTGTCTATACCCTACCACATCATTCCAGAACTTGGCGATTGACAGGGCAGCCTCTTTCATTTATTAATTTCAACGTTTGTTGAGCACAACCTACTGTTAGACAAGACATTTCTAAGTTATTTTAGCAGTGAAGTTAGTTTATGGAAAAGAACCTTCAGATGCGAAGAAATAATTTCTAGTAGATGATTTGAAACATTTAGATGTCCCAAACTGGTAACTGGCCAACATCAAAGATCAGAAAAGAGGAATAATATCTTTTTTATAACTCAAATTTATTTGAATTTATTGATGTTTTATTACATTTTATCTCAATTTTATTTCAACTGGAAAGCTCATTGCTTCGCATGTATGAGTCATTATTCTATTTATTAAAAACCACTGGTGCAGTAACTCTTATAGGCTGATATCCTTTTACTACTATCATGATTATGATTATGATTATTATGAAAGAATTATATTACACATTCAATGTCTTGAACACAAAAAAGAAACAAAAGGATGTTCTTTTTCTACTGTGAAATGGTATGTTTTTATACTTCTTGAACCTTTTTCAAAGTATATTTTCTAGATTATTACATAGTAAATACAAGAGCTCTTAAGATGGAGGTGAAAACACCTAGAGTCCATTTATATAAAAGTTATTTTAACATAACATGAAAGTAAAAAGTGCAAACATAATTATTCATACTCAAATGTGAATGGAAATGTTTGTGTATTGTATTGATTTCATGAATTCTTAATACTTAAGACGTGCGAAACATTTATGACATACTTCTTAATAGCAAGCTTTTGCCCTCAATATGGTACACTCTTGTAACAAAACTGGGTGTTCTCAAACTTGAGCAAGTATCAGAAACCCCTGGGTGATTTGTTAAACCCAGAGCATTTGATATATAGGTCTGGGCTAGAGATTGAGAATTTGCATTTCTAGCAAGTTCCTAGCTGATACTCCTCCAGACCACATGTTGGGAAGCATGAACACATAAGACTAATAGTACTTTTTTAATGCTTGTTTTAAAAAATTCTGCAAGTTTAATTTGCTACATTTATTTATATATGAAGAAATTAAAAAGTGGAGCTTGATTTAGGATTTGCATAATGCTATCCCTCTCACAAAATTCTTATTTAAACCTTGACCAAGCTATTTGCACATTTAAGATAAATCATTTACACAAAGCTTTGGGGACTGATTCTATTGTATTAATTCCTAGAACAACATGCTTATGAAATATCACAAACTTTCAAATCTCCTCACTGGAAACAACACTGTGCAAAGGACAACTTATTTGGAGAACTATTTCAGAAAGAACTCCAACATCATGAGTGATTATTATGCACAGCAGGTGTAAATGAATTATTTATCAAATATGTTTTCATTATTTCTCAGCGAAAACATTGAAGATCTTCTTTCCAAGCACTCAGTTTCAACAATCATTTGTACACAGAGCAGGTCTTTACTTAGACAAATATTTATGGATATGCTTTCATATGAAAAATGAAAGAGCTATTACAAATACAAACACTGTACCATATTTTGAAAGCATAAAGTGAATAATTAGTAAATAATTATGCCATTTGATAAACAATTTGCTTCATTGCTCACTTTACTTCGTTTTATACTTTAACATTTGGCACTTTTTAAAGGGTTTATTATGCACCCCTCTCTCACAAGAAAAAAAAAATTAACCTAAAAATCACAAGCTGTTTATGCAATTTAATATCACAAGTGTGTTGCAATGATAAACTTTTCAAGCAAGGGTTTAATGAACAAATATGCTTAGAGAAATAAGAATTTTAACCACCTATATAAAGGTTTTACATATATGTGCAGTAATGATATAGGGTCTATTAGTGATATCTAGGATCACCAGGGATACATACAGACACGCACACAAATATCCTCATATAACATACACACAGACTCTCTTGGCACAGGGTACCTACTTGCCCTTCAAATGAGCCCAAATTTTCATCATACAATGGACCTGAACTCTCTAGAGCTCAGCTTTTAAAATTAAAAAAGCCAAATTAAATGTGAGATTGTTTCTATCAATGCCAAAATGCTTGGCTTATGAAATGGATATTTTAAAACAAAAAGTTGTAAGAAAAAAAAAGTAGTTATGTAAGTTTCATTTGATGGATCAATTATCAATTTAGTTTGTAGACTAACTTCAATAGCCTCACGTAGGGAATCTATGGGATGTGAAATAAAATTGATCACATCTGTTATCATACTTCAAAGAGAGATAATTATCTTTGAAAGTACATTTGTATGAATGCAATTGCCTCTTATTCACTTAGACTGTATTGTAGTCTGTTTGTGTCCCCTTGAAGATTTATACGATGAAGCCTTAACCCCTAACATGATGGCATTGAGAAATGGGGCCTTTGGGGGTTAGTTAGGTTAAGATGATCATGAGGTTGGCAATGACATAATGGGATTGATGCCCTTAAGAGAAAAGAGATATCAGAGCTTCTCCTCTCCACCATCTGAAGACACAGTAAGGTGGCCATCTGCAAACCAGGAAGAAGGCCCACACTCAATCAAATCTTCCAGCACCTTGATCTTGGACTTCCCAGCCTCCAGAACTGTCAGAAATAAATGTCTGTTGTTTAATCCACCCAGTTTAGGGTATTTTCTTATAGAAACCTGAGCTAAACCTGACAGGCTGGATCCATATCACTTCCCTCCATGAAAACAACTGGTCATTTTAGTAGAAAAATCAATCATTAGTACTTAGTATTAGTACTAAAATAATTTTAGTAGAAAAATGCAATTGTTTATTTTATATATGTAGCATATATTTATTTTGCAAATGATTTGCATTTCTAATTGTTTACTGAAATCCTTTTATGAAGTGTCCTAAAATCTCCAAGACCAACCAAACACTGGAACTTTGTTATTATGAAGATGAAGAAAATTACTTATGTGACATTCTAAACAAAATGTTATATATTATTTCTAAAGAAAAATAATGGGTAAAATAGAATAAAATTAGTGTATGTCAAATCTGGGTGCTTCCTAATGAAGCCAAATTTCTCAGGGAATTTTGTATTCATTAAAAGAGCAGTCCAACGGCCAAGTTGCAGGTTATGTTTTATCCAGTTTTCAATACATATAATTATAGTTGAGGAAATCTAGTTTGATATGTCCATATCCTTATAACAGTAAATGAAGTCTATCAATATTGTTTCCAAAGTAAAAAGAAATTGCTTTTGGAAACCCATTCCCCTTAGCTGAAATATTTAGTTTTTGACAACAAAATCCTGAATTTGATATTGCATTTTCTTTTCTTTTTATATATGGACATTTTGTAAACAATTTAAGAAGACAGAATAAACCAATATCATAAAGAACTGCACATTACCTTGTCAGGCTTCTGGTCATTGTTACTAGTTTTTCATCATTAATGCACATTATAACTACTTAAACTGAATGGAAACATTATTTTGAATGGACCCCAAGGCCTTTGGTAAACATTGAATTTGATGTTAAAGTCACTTCAGGCATGGAAAATTATATATATAGAACCTATATAGGAACTTCCTAAATTTAGGAATATTTTAATATTATAACTCACAAATAGTGAGAAAACATGCATCACTACAATATTTTATTATATAATATTTTATGTTGAGCTATATGACTTAAAGAATTTTATTTTATTTTATTTTTTTTTTTTTGAGACAGAGTCTCACTCTGTTGCCCGGGCTAGAGTGAGTGCCGTGGCGTCAGCCTGGCTCACAGCAACCTCAATCTCCTGGGCTCGAGCAATCCTCCTGCCTCAGCCTCCCGAGTAGCTGGGACTACAGGCATGCGCCACCATGCCCGGCTAATTTTTTCTATATATTTTTAGTTGGCCAATTAATTGCTTTCTATTTATAGTAGAGACGGGGTCTCACTCTTGCTCAGGCTGGTTTCGAACTCCTGAGCTTGAGCGATCCGCCCGCCTCGGCCTCCCAGAGAGCTAGGATTACAGGCGTGAGCCACCGCGCCCGGCCGACTTAAAGAATTTTAAAACATGGAAAATTTGCAGTGAAAATAAATGAATTAGAACTGTCAAAAATGGAAGGCTAGAGAATAAAGAGAAATAGATGGTGCATCCTAGAAAAGAGAAGGCAGGGTTCACTTAATCAGAGCTTTCAAATTATGAAGGGACATTGTGTGAACTCAAGTATCTATCTTGACTGCAGAGATAAATTTAAATTCTAACCTGTGTATTTGAAGTTAAAAAAATAAGAAAGCTTTTGAAGGTAAGAGCAATTGTATTTTGTCATGTATTACTAAAAGATATTGTTGAATTTCTTTCAAAAGGGATAACTCCTTCACTTATCTTTAACTAAAGGTGGACATAAAACCCATTTTCCAATATACAATCCTGTATGCAGATATGGTGCCATAGAGAGCTTGGATTATAAAGCCAGAGAGACATAGTATAAATTTCAGGCCACTACTCATAAAGTAATTTTACTTTTCTGAACCAATTTTCCCTTCTGTAAAGTGGGAATAAGATAATCTTTGTCATAGAGGTAGAATACTTTTTTAAATACTCAAATGGTCCACATAGTGATTAATACTATAGTACTCAGTAGTGGTTCCATTGCCTCTTCTTTCATCGGCTTCCTATAATCTAATAATACTCAAATCTGTATGATATATTTTTCCCCAATCCTTTCCAGACTATTTATTTGTTTGTTGATTGCAGCTATTACTTTAGTTGTCTTTGTATATTCTCAATGCTTTTTGGATATTATCAACTCCATTTTGTCTATGTACTGTTAAAAAACCCTTAAATGAAAAAGAAAATAAAACAGTAATAAAAACATGAACTACATGAAATCAGCCCATTTTATATACATATGCTTTGAGTTGAGTTTGAGATACTGAGGGAAAAAAAATGAGATTTGACCATTTTCTTGCAAGTAAATTAATTGTCCTGAGGTCACTATAGAGTAATAGAGAACTTCTTACTTTCCAATTCAGTATGATGCTTTAAAACCCAGCTATCACACTAATTGACCCCTTCTGTGATTTAAAGTTCTAATAAAGAGTAAAGTTAAGCAGACTCTGAAGAAATCTTATAGAGATTGTACATGGAAGAAATTATTTACAAGTTCTGCGTCATTCAATCATCCACTTGACAACAGTAAGGGATTTAAAAAAGAGAAAATGATATTTCTTACAAAAGTTATTTTGGACATTAATGTAAGTAATTACCTCTTTGGAATTATTAAATTGTTTAAAAAATTTCTTCATTGACAATCTACTAATAGTTGGTTACACTGAATTCAGAGGGGGGCATTAAATGAGTGCAAATGAAGAAAGGTTTATTTAAAGCAAGAATATAGTATCTTTTTGTTCATAATGACTATCAACTATGAAACTAGGTGTTTTTTTCTTTTTAATCTTTAGTTACAAGTAAAGAAATGAATAACTAATTAATTGTAGTATTAGGAAGAGGAAAGGAAACATTGGCAGGCTTTCATCTATGTAAGTAGATAAAGGAATCAATTCTAAGGAGGCTCTTCTGGATTCTACACATTAGAAGGAAATGCTAGCTTCTTTATATCAGTTGGCATTCTGGTAATTAAGCAATATGACTATGTCCCGCTGTTTATATAGCAACTCAGAAATGATGTCTATTTAATTATCAGGTTGTTCATTATCACTTGTATATGGTATGGCAGACAGGGCTAAAGAATTTAAACTCATTGCTCTAATAGGAAACACTTCCGATATCACTGTCATTTGATTGCTGCCACCTGAGAGAGGACAATTAAAGTAAATTGGGGACTGTAAAACTGACAAGATGTGCTGTTAAGCCATCCAAATGGAACCTGACACTTGATCAGCAATTTGGCTGGGTGGGGGGGTGGGTATAAAAATCACCAGTATGAAAGGAAAAGCTTTATGCCTGAAGACTATGCAGATTTTGTTCTCTATTGAGAGTAACAAGAGAGGATAGTAGGACCACAGGTTAGCTAGTCAACTCTACAAAAACATTTCAAATATTAACATCATTTCTTCTTTCTAAAAAACAAAACAAAAAGTCATAACAAATAGAAGAGAAAATAGAAAAGTGTTTAGGAGTAATAAACAAGAAACCCAGTATTTTCCATAACCTGAATCAAAACAAGTCAATGAGTAGTAATAAATAATGAAGAGAATTTTCACATCCTTTCCTTCCTGAAGAATATGCATAAAAGTTCATATTTGATAAATAAAAATCTCTGTTAAAATATACGAAAGATTCTTTAGAAGTTACATTCTATCCACAGAATTGTTGCTTCCTCTGACATTGGTAAAATGCTTTGTCCATGCACATAAATTTTTTTTTCCTAGTTGAGTTATTTTCATTGTGATGTGAGGCAAGATGAGTCTTGACGTTGATTGCTAAAATCAGAAAAATTCAGGTTGATATCAAATGAATACTTGAAAAAGATAGAGAAATTACCAAGCTGATGCCTGATTGCCTAAGACCCATTTATTAAAAAGATGTTCAGTTAACACCTATAATATGCTAGGTCAATAGGAATAAACAAAATTATGGGAAATGACCACTGCCTTAGTTTGATCTTAAATCAGGAATAAACTGAAATAATTATTCAAAATACTCTGAACTTCCATCATTTTGGCCAGAGTAATTTGAAGATGACTATGTGAAATCTAAAATGGGATTGAATTAAGGCTAGATTATTGCTTTTAACTGAGTCAAAGTTATGAATGTGATTTAAGTGTTGGACAAAAAGAAAAAGTTACAAGTACATGGTGACATATTCTCTTATGATGCTATTATTATACCTTACAGAAAATAAACACATTTGTTAATGTAAACATTTCCTGCTGTGTGTGCTTCATGGTTTCAAAACCATGGTTTCTAACAGGGTAATTTATTTCTGCCTGGCAGGTATGACTTCATAACCTTGAACATTACAGTTGACTAGGGGTCAAAGAAGCTAATGGACTCTCTCTCTTACCAATCACCCTCAACCTAGCGGCACTCCCAGGGGGAAAAAAAAATCTTTTAACTTAAAGTAGATTCAATATCTAAACACTTTTTAGTTGTGGGTTTTTTGTTGTGGTTTTCGGAAAAGTCTCAAAGAAAACATACATAGGATCCAGAATGGATCTTAAAAAAGAGTAAAGGGGAGGACCTAAAATTTGAATTTGAAGCAAAAAATGAGTTTATGGATCTTTCTTTCTCTCTTCTTCTCTCTCTCTCCTGCCCACTCTCACAATGATAGAAAGATAACATATAGATAGGTGGATGTATAGACATATATATTTATTCAAAGGACTATAATTCAATATGCAATAGGAGAAAAATCTGAGAATGAATAATCAAACTTGAAAAAATCAGATAGGTAATTCTTTTAATGATCAACATTAAACATTCAGAGTGACCAAGAACCCAACAAATACAAGCAAAAATTACTTATACTACAGTTTTCATATTTAAGACAACAAAGTGATAACAGTCAAGGAAAAGGTGGGATTAAAAGGATCGAGATATTAAGAAAAGGCTATGAAATTGAGAATATGTATACACATATATATAACATTACATATATGCTTATAAGTATATAGTTATTTATGCACACATATACATCTGTATATTTTATCTGAGAATGTTTCATTGTGCATTTTATTTTACATAGTTCTATATTTGCCTTAACCCCCCCCAAATTTTAATGAATTAACAATTTGTGTTGAAGTTTATGTATTTATCTATGTATAGATTGATGATATAGGAATCACTGACAATTTCAGACCACTTTTACATGTCTAATATATAAAGTGAATGTCACTGAAATAAATTAAAATTGAAAAAGAAGTAATCAGGATCATGGATTTCCTGATCCAGATTCTATGCTGACAGAACAGTATAACAGGGATTTCCCTATAAAATCACAAATCATCGTGTGTGTGTGTATGTGTGTGTAGGTTATTGAGCATGTTATTTTTCTTTAAAGCATATTCAAAAAAATCTGGATGAAGTATGTCCTTAAAAAAATCCACAAAAATCTATTTGGATGACATTCTTTCCAAATATAAATGTATATAAGAAGTTCTGAAAAGAGAACTTAAAAAAAATTTAGAACATATTTTAAATTAGTATTCAAACAAAGTCACTGCAAATTGGCTTAGTGAAACAGGATTTATTTACTCATATCACTGAAAGCACTATATGTTGTCCTGGTTTCAGATGTAGATGAATTCAGGGTCTCTATGTATGTTCTGAGGCTATCTCCATAACAGCGTTCATTTTTATTCTATAATGGTTCAAATTCAGACAAGCTTTCTATAAAATGCAGTGACGAGGCTGACTTACAGCCTTAGAACACTTCCCCAACAATTAAAACTGGAATTTCAGTGCTAAATTTGATTGGCTCAATTGGAGTCATTTGTCACATTTGGGGGTGTATAAGCCAGTGATCAGTTTATGCCCAGGTCATATGCTTCCCCTACATCTAGTGGTTGATTCACCCTATTTAAATTATGTGGCCTAACAATGGAGAGGAAATGTGTCCTAAGACACATTTGTAGTAATGTTACAAAAATTTAGAAATGACTATATGGAGAAAAGATAAATAATAAAAATTAATTATATGATGATAAATGCTTATGTGTATGATGAGTATGTGCAAACATTCAGCAGGATATTAAAGAATCAAAAATTAGCAATAATGTTACAATTACTTTCATTCATTTTACTAAAATGATTTTAAAATCCATAAATTTCTCTTTACAATCCTAAGTAAACCTGAGTAGACTTGTCTTTTGAGGGAAGCTGAGATTTAATAGCAGCTTTGGAGCTGGATTTAGTGGCTGGCACCTATAGTCTCAGCTACTGGGGAGGCTGGGGCAGGAGGATCATTTGAGGTCAGAAGTTCAAGACTACCCTGGGTGATAGAGCCAGATCTCGTTCTTAAAAAAAAAAAAAAGCAGCTCTGAGAATATCCAGACTGTAGTCATGACTGGTATTGCTTTGCTTTCTTCATTTAAAGGCTCAAACAACTTTATTCCTATTCATCCACATGCTTTTCATATTAATTAATTTTTTCTTAAATATAGGTACACTCCTCTTTCTTCAAACAATGATCTGATGCTGACATTCCTCATGCTTATCTTTATTATTATTGATTTTACAACAGAATGTATTGTTAGGAGAAAAACCCTTTGGTTTAACATATAGCAATCAGTGTTTCTAGAAAGAATACTTTCACTAAAATGCTTCTAAATGTATTTGAGAGGCCAAGATGATGCTATACATGACTGAAAGCATAATATGCTATTGCTATGTTCATCATACTTTGCTCAATGTATAGCTGTATTCATTAGGATGGTGAGTGGACACCTTTTGGAAGGCCATAAAACACATGGATGGCCTTGTTCCTTGCACCCAATCCACTCCCATTGCCATGCCCAAGATTATTCCAGTGTATGCAGCACTCTGAGAGAATACTAGACAGCATTACAGTGCGTCACCCATTAAATAAGTAAATAGAAAGTGGAATTCACCTTCGTTTATAAAATAGATGATTTATTCACAAAGTTTGGTACATTAACGTTACGAGTAGCAAATTTCAGAACACACATTCCACAACCCTGTAATGATAACCAGTTAGCTGATTTGACCATTGCATGAACAATTTTATTTTAATAGAGTTGTTATCCATGACACACCTCTTTGCTGAAATTTCTGATAGATTGTAAGTAACTAAAGGGAAACCAAGGTGGTTTTCTGAAAAAATTCTCTGGGCTAACATGTCACTCATGGAATAATAACCTGGAGTGGATGACAGTTCTCACACCAGCTGCTTGACATCTGAACAGCTGCCAATGCCCTAGGAAATGTCACACCATCAGATATAGGCTCTGAGTGTGTGAGTAGCAAAAATGTAGCTGGTAGAGGCCAGCACCCCAGGCCATGACTAACACCCCAGGCCCCATCATGCCATAAGCTTGAAGCCCGGTTGAGCTGTCAGTTTAATAAATGAATAGCCTCTTTGTTTTGATCAGCATTGTCAAGGCTTATTTCAAAAAGGGACTCTGATTCCTCTCACAGTCTAGCCCAGCCAAAGTCAATCGGTACAATTTCAAGGTGAATTTATTCATTCTTTATAAAGTTCTGTGCACGAATATATCAAGACAGTTGAATAAATTGAAATAAATAGACTTGGAGTTACATATTCTCCCAGTAATTGAAATAGTTTCCCCCAATATATTTATAATAACAATTCTACCTTTATGAAACCTAGTCTAGCTACAGAAAGGAAAGCATAGAATTACCATTTTGATAACATATTTGGAAAATACAATTGGGGCTAAATATGTTGATAAGGGCACCTGAAAGTTGTCCTTGCCTTTAACCATTCCATGTTAAACTTTGAGTAAAGCATAGCTTTACTGCTTGGTAAAGATGCCTGATTAGCCTGCATTGATGTGCAAATATTTACCTTGAATTTGGTCATTTCTAAATAGAAATGCCCAAACACTAGATTCTTCTGTCTGCTTTATAGGACTTCGAATTTAAGTTACATATAAGCCACTGAACTAAAAAGAAGAAGAAGAAGAAAAAAAAACAACCCAGCAACAGTGTGGATGTTCATTTGAAATGAAAAAATCTAGTTAATTTGATGTATAGAATTAATTTAACACGGGCCCCCTCAGATATCACCATTAAGGTTTTTAATAATATACAATAGTTGTAACATTCAGCTCCAAGCTCACCTGTTTAAACTTTTTTTTCTTTTATTTTACAGTCTCTGAGTCATAGTCAGAAAGGGTTACTGTAACATAAAGCTCTCCTGGTTATAGTAGAAAAACCTCCCCAAGTTTATCTGCACATTTTGGAGGGAAGAATTAATCTTGAACACTTATAGCCTGCTGTTCTTAAAAGGATTTTCAAAGTATAAAATATCTTATCAGGAAAGTTTGGTTCTCCTTAAAACCATCAATAAGCCCTGGGAAATTCTGCAATCTGAGGTTGGGAAGGCAAATGCTTAGACTTGATAATGAAGGACACCTGGGAATGATTGGCGTTTGCTAACAAAAAAGTCAAATAATTGAGGCATAATGCTAAGAAGGGGTTTAGGGAACAACTTAGTCCAATGCTAATCCTTTGAAAACTTGAAGCGATGTCTATGATTATTTTTTCCCCACAGACAAGCAATCTATAAAAGTGATCAAACTGATCAACCGAGTATGCCATTTCCCTTCCTTTATCTCTTTTTATCTCATTCTTTTAAAGCACAGTGAAGCTCCCTCTCCTATCCATCAGTGTGTTATATAAGCTCTGATGTGCGACCCATGGGCCCACTGCCTGGAGCATTATTATTTCATAAAACATAAACAATAAATGTGTGAGTATAGTCAGTTTGAGGAGATATATGGCTTGAATAATATAGATTTCAAAGGAATATTCTACCTTGGTGTCATTTAAAAATATATGTATACAGCCACGTTGTTATGGATTAAAAGCTGTCTTTTTTCATAGCTCTTCCAGGAAAACCCAAATGAATGGGCTGAAAATCTGAGCTCCACATTTAGTAGATGGATATCTACACATTCATAACACATTATCAAAGCAGCGCCTTTGTTGATAGTAAACAGAGATCATATCAACCTCAGAGTTTGAGCTCACCTTAAGTGGAAGCAAGTCTGCCTGGAAGGAATAGCCACAGTGCGTTGGATGTAGAGGCTCTCCTGATGGTTTAAGCTACTTGTTCATCACCAATACTTTAACAGAGGACATGCTGCTTAGGAAGAAATTACTGTTAAATTTTAAGAACTAATTGGGGACATGGAAACTTCAATCACCCTCCATGTTTAGAGTCTGAATTGCATCTGAACACAAATGATCCGTTGACTAAATAATTAGAATGGTATTACCTCAGGAGACCCTGTCTGCAAGACAGAAACTTCTCACTGCCCATGCTTCTTACTTTTCCTTGACCTGAGATTAGGTAGTCATTCTTTTCAGGGAATGTTTCAGCAAGTTTTTGTGTAAGAATTCTATTCCTTTCCACTCTAGACAAAGCACTTTTTGTAATTTGTGGTTCTAATACTGATGGTTATCCAATTTCTCTATAATGCTAGTAGAAGCATCCTGCTATCTCACTATTTAGAGCTTCACACACACACACACACACACACACAAATCTCTTGAACATGGGTCAGCAAACTTTTTCTGAAAAGAGCTAGTTTATGAATATTTTAGGCTTTATAGTCTCTGTTGCACACTCAACTCTGTGGTAGTGTGAAAACAGTCAGAGACAATACATAAATGAATGAATGTGGTCATGTGCCAATAAAACTTTACAGATATCTCTGATGGGCTGGATTTGGTCCCTGCTCTAGAATACAAAATGTCTAGGTAATGAGAATCTATTTTTCTAATTTATATCAATGAATTAATACAAACTATTGTTGTCATTCCTCGAAGCTAGAATAATTCTTGATGAAGACTTGACTAACTTATTAAACTCTCCTGTTAATCCAATCAACCTACTCACAACTGCATGTTAGATCTTAATGTTTGGTTACAATGTAATTAATGTCCTTCAATCACCAAAACTTTTACTGAGCTCATCCAACCATCACATTTTTATAGAGGACCTACTATGGGCTAGACAGGAGAGATTACAATGCTCTCTATACTGAAACAGAACAAAATCTAATAAACAGAATTATTTAAACTGTGACAAGTGTTTTATAGGAAGAAAACTAACGTGCTGAGATTGAGAATAATGGTGACAGAGATTGTATTTTATATTGAATGGTTTAGGAAGCTCTAACATCATTTTCTCCATCCGTTATAAATAAAGGCAAAGTAAAATGCTGCCCGCACATAAGATCACTGGCAAGAATGGACTGTTAAATTAGGATATTTTTTTAAAAGGTAACTAATTTCTAGCCGGGCATGTTGGCATGCGCCTGTAGTCCCAGCTACAGGCATGTGCCTATAGTCCCAGCTATATGGTGGCAAGCGCAAAGTCCCTGCGGAGGCAGGGAGTTTGAGGTTGTAGTGAGCTATGATGACACCACTGCACTCTAGCCCAGGCAACAGAGTGAGACTCTGTCTCAAAAAAAAAAAAAAAAACACACCAAAAACTAATTTCCTGAATAGGTAAATGTGACAAAATTCAAATAGCACAGAAAATAATGGCAAAAATAAATTTTCTTCCCAACATGCCTTCAACTACTCAGTTTCCATGCCTAGAGGAAATACTATTACCAGTTTTTGCATTCAATTTTATATATGAATACATATATATATTTAGCTACTAGAAAATAAGACTCGAAAGAGAGATATGTCAATTTCCTGCTTTTATTGTGCATTCATACATCAGCATATACAAGCTCACTGGTACATTTAGAGCTTTAATGATGGGTACTTTCTATATTTCTAATTATTTGCTATTACACAGTGCTGTAGTAAAAATACTTATATTTACAATTTTGTATGAGATATCTGTGTTAAGATGCAATACTCCATGAGTCTGTCGCTTTTCTATATATGCTGTAAACAGAGCACTCACCGCTTTTCCGGATTGGATTACTTTACCAAGGATGATTTTATAGCAAACAGCCTTGGAAGATACAGATGGTGTCTCCCTCTGGAAAGAAGATAGTTTTACTCACTGGTTAGTGGAAGTTCAGAGTTCCTAAACCAAGGATCCTCAGCTCTCAAGCAAGCCACCACATACACAGCCCTCCATGTTGTCCCTGGGGACCCTGAAGGGACAAGGGGAAGTGAGGAAAATGTGCAGCTTGTGCTGCTGCTTCCTCTAGCAAGAGTAATACCATTCTTAATCTCTGGCCCAGGAGTCTCCAAATTCCTGCAATATTCACGAAACTGTGACAGGCTATTTGTTAGCTTAGAAGTAGGGAAAAACCTCAGCTCTTTCCTAGTCTGTACTTGTCTGTTGGATAAACTCCTAGATTGGAATCGTGGAGCCAAAGATTAAGTACATTACAAATACATGTTGATAATTACACTAATATCAACATAGATTAATATCATATATTAATATCAACATATATTCCCTTCCTCCAGTCTCACTAACAAGCTGTGTTACCTAACTTTTGATATTTGCCAACTTGCTTAGTGAAAATGATATCTGATTGCATTTTTCATTTGCATTTCACAATGAGTGAGTCTAAATATTAACTCAAATACTTAATAGCTGATTATATATATATTTTTCTTTGGAATTTTCTATTTCTGTCCTTCATTTTTCTATTGGTTGTTTTTACTCATTATTTAGATCCCTTTAAGTATTAACAAATTAGGCTTTTGTCTATCCCACATGTTAAACATTTTTCCTTCCAATTTTCAATTGCCTTTTTAAAGTTTTTCTTATGAATCATTTTGTTTTTTATTTTAAAGTAGGCAAATTTATCAGTATCCTCTCTATGGCTCCTGAATTTATGCAATATTAAGGCCTTTCCTACTCAAGGATTATGGGGAAAATAAGTTGTGTTGTTTTTGTACTTTTTTACATTTAAATCTTTGATCCACCTGAAGTGTATTTTTGAGTAAAGATTAAGATATAGATCCCATCTTATTTCTTTGTCTGGATTAGGATATTTTTGAAATAATTAACACCATGTTTGAAATCTTAATTGAGATTTGAAACAAAAAAGAATTTCCTCGAGAATAACTTAATCACACACTTGAGATAAACTATTAACTGAATTTACTAAACCGTTAAATTAAACATTTCAACTAATTACCAAGATACTATTCAATTGTAAGATTTGCTTTGGCCACCAGGCCTTCCTCACAGGGGGTGGGAATGGGAACATACTCTTTAGTGAGGTCATTTTCAAGATTGTTGTTTTGATCATCCTTTCTCCCTTTCTTCCCTATTTCCTTCTCTTTCTCCCTTCCTCCCTCCCCTCCTTCCCAGCTTCTTTCCTCCTTCCTTCCTTCCTGTTTGTTCCATGAATCTGACAAATCTCAAAGGCCAATTCTCATTGTTTATTAAGGTTCTGATACTTTCCATACATATTTTCATGAACTTCCCTTTTTTGATGTCTGGATTACTCCTGCGACTTTCCCTTTTCAGTATTTCACTATATTTTCCCATGCATTGGTTCTTTTCTTGCCTCAGTGTTGGCCAGATGACCATTTTGCATAGTGCTTTGTTGCTGCTGCTTTTCAGAAAACCTAGATCTCATCTGCTTTCTGGGTTCTCCTTAACTCTACTAGTCCATTCCCTAAAGAACTATTTATTTCTCACTAAAACTTTCTGAGCCATTTCCTCAAGGCAAAAACCAAAACAAAAAAACCCTGCAAATAATCTTAAGCTTTATTTTATTTTATTTTTTTTAGGAGCTTTGTTTTACTAGGTGTTGTTGTTGTTTATTTTTATTTTTTGTCTTTGTATTTGTAACACTACTGCCCTCATCATGTATGGTTATATTTATTTTGCAATCATGGAAGAGACTATGATAATTTTTGGCTAAAAGGGAACTGCTATCATACCTTTGGCAAATTTCTTTGTCTCACTCAACTCTATACCAAATAGTCTAATTGAGTAATTTATACTGTTTACTCAGATTATAGTTGCTTTTTTTATTTTTCAGAAAATCAATATGACTTTAAGTCTGGAGATTATTATTTCTGGTACTTTTCCAGCCTCCTGCTCACTTATGCCTGGGCTGTGTCCCCCATAGTAGTTCTTTTTATAACAACTCTTTAAGCTATACTGTTCAAATGTGCAGCCCTTTTTTAGGACAGATGTGCATTTTCAGTTTCCTTACCTGAAGTCCAACTACCCCATTTTCCATCTACCCCTTTTATTCTGCTCAGGGCAGAGAAGCTTTTGCCCTAGAGTCACCATTGATTGTGATGATAATTAATCAAACTATGAAATTCAATATTGTTCAAAGTCATTTGTGCATTTCCTTTCAGTTGTTTTATTACATGCAAATCTGTAGGAATATTATGAAAAATAAATTAAATAAACAGGGAGAATATGTGCTTTCTAAGTGCAAGTCTGTCAAGTGAGCGATGCTTGGAGCAATGGAACTGGCCTGTCTCCATCAGAAAAATGAGTGAGCTTCACCAGCTCTATAGTTTCTGATTATTCTAGCAGAAGCCACAGTGTACAGCATCAGGGACCTGTGCTCAGGCACGTGGCCCTGTGGTGCAGAGCAAGGCGCCACTGTACATCATGTTTAGCTATTCAGGAAAATTTGACAGATGATAATATTAAATGATTTTATAACAAAATCAGCATGTTACACCAGTTTCCAAATGATAGAATAGCTGTGGGAGAAAGATCTTTTTCAAATATACACAATATCTCCGTATGAACCAACAAAAATTCCTGCTCAGCCTCAGAAGGTGAAGGGAAGGACCTCGAGTTTCCTTATAACCTATTTCCACCAGACTCTGCTATAATTTTTGTATGGGTAGGAGTTTCTTGTAATATCAAATTTGAACAAAGGGTTCTGCTGACAAGAAAAGAAAAAGAAAGAGAAATACTTTGAAAAGTGCTAGACTAGATAATCTTTAATGCATTTTCAGTTCTATAATTCTTCGATTATATGACTCAGTGATAAATAAATCCACATATATATCTATATATATAGCTAGTATTTTAATTGAACAACTTAGGAAAATTATTACAAGACATTCTCTCCTTCAGGCAGTAAGTCTCCAACAAGTCCTAAATTATTTTAGGAGAGGTTGTGATAGGAGACTAGAGATGTGAGATTTTGGGTTTCTAAAATGTTGATTTTCACTATATATAGAGCCTTCTTTTTAATATGCTCATACTGAGACTAAAATATAGTCCTCTATAATGAAAATGTATTTTTTGTGTGTTCAAAGTGTAAATTAGTATTTAAGTGACATTAGCCTAAGGATCCATTTGCTTAACATTCTTGTGACCCTATGTTTGAATTAAGATTGCACCATTTCATAGTTAAATGAAATAAATATATTGCTGTTCTTGTTTTCAAAACATTCTAATATGTGTTATTTCTATTTTTTAAACTCTTAATATAGACTGAAGACTTTTTTTAAATGGCATCTAAATGTGCCTTTAATTTTAGATTTAAAGTTGGGTCTTGTAACCAAGAAAAACACCCTACCAAATTCTAAAATGAGTAAGAATTTGTTAAAATATATTGGATACAATTTCAATAAAATTACCAAGAAACATAATGAAATAACAATTATTTATTTTAGAGAATAGTATGAAAGCACTTTATCCATTGTGGTGAAATTTTAAATTGGTATAATATTTCTAAGATTAATTTGGCAGTATTTATCAACACTCCTAAAAATGCTTATTTTTGTAATTTTATCCTCAAGAAGTATTTATAAATTAGAAGAAATATGTATAAAAACATTTATTATGTTAAGAGGAAAAATAATTTAATGTTAAGAGAACAGATAATATGGGGAATATATAGAAAATATATCTTACAGTCATTAAAATGTTATTCAAAGAATATTTAAAGATGTGTACTATGCTAATTTAAAGTGAAAAAATCAGCATTACAATATATATGTTTAATATGATCATGAATTTCAAAAATTCCATACTAGTAGCTGAAAATTGGAGAAAAACATAATTACCAAAATATTTTCAATAGTTAAAATATCATGATGCCATTATAGATTATTTGCCTTCTTTATAGTTTTATTTTTTAAAAGTTTAATGAAATTTATATTAAGAAAAATACTAAATATTAATTTCAAATATCATCTCATATTGATGCCAGTAGAGTAACATGTCCTGACTCCAAGGAGAAAGGACAACAGAAGCTTCTGGACTCCACTCTATGCACATATTCTTTTGGCTGGTTTTATTCAGTATCCTTTCCTTGTATTAAATGGCTTTAAGTGAACTCTGTGAGTCCTTCTAGTGCTATTAAACTTGAGGATGGTTTTGGCCACCCCTCTGAACTTGCGATCAGTGTCAAAAGTGTCAAGAGTCTTGAGGACTGTGTGCTTTAGCTTTGCAGTTGCCTCTAAGCTCCTTACAATAAGGATAGCCAATTGCCTCAGCACTGTTAATGGAAAAGTCTGTCTTTGGAACTTTGTCAAAAATTGGTAACCCCTATAGGTGTGGATCTATTTCTGGACTCTGTTCCATTGATCTATTTCTCCATCTTTTCATCAACAGCACACCGTTTTGAATACTGTAGCTTTGTAATAAGTCTTAAAATCTGGTAATATTTGTCCTCCAATTTTGTTCATGTTTTTGAAATTTTTTTAATATTCTAGATTCATTCCACTTCCATATAAATTATATTATTAATTTATACAGAAAGCCTGGTGGCATTTTGATTGCATTGAATCTAAGGAAAAATTCAGACGGTATTGACATTTAAAAGATATTATGTCCTTTGACCCATGAATACGAAATATCTCTCCATTTATCTGGGTCTTATTTAGTTTTGTTCAGTGAAATTTTAGAGTTTTAAGGGTAGAAGTCTTGCATATTGCATATCTTTTGTCATATTTATTTTATATTTTTAATGCTACTATAAATGGTTATTTGTTTTTCCCTAAATTTCAATGTATGACTATTGTTAGATATTAATAATAGAAATCCAATTGATTTTTATATATTGATTTTGAATTTTTAAACCTTTGTAAATGTACTTATTAATGCCACTAGCTTTTTCATAGATTCCATCAGATTTTATATATAGGTCATTATGTTATTTATAAATAAATATGGTTAATTCTTTCCAATTTTGATGCCCCTTCTTTATTCATTGCCTTCTTTCACTGGCTAGAACTTCCAGTACAATGTTGAATAGTAGCAGTGAGAGTGCATATTTTTTTCTTGTCCCTGATCTAAAGGGGAAGGTATTCAATCTTTCTTCAAAGATATTCTATTATATTAAGGAATTTTCTTTCTATTCCTAACTTGCTGAGAGTTTCTAATCAAGAATAAATGTTGTATTTTGGCAGAGATTTTCAATACATTATAATTGTATGGTATTTTTTTTTTAGTTTGTTAATATGATAAATTATATTGTTTGATTTTTGAATGTTAAACTAACCTTGCATTCATGGAATAAATACCACTTGGCCATGATACATTATCTTTTTGATATATTGTGGTTTCATTTATTAAAATATTATCTATAATTTTTATATCTGTGTTCCTGAAGAGTATTAGATGAAATTAATGTTTCTTGTAATGTCTTTGTTTGATTTTGGTATCAGGGTAATGTGCAGATGAAATGCATTAGAAAGTAGTACCTCATCTTCAAATTTCTGATGGAGTTTATGTGAAATTGGCATTCATCTTTATTAAATGTTTGGTACATTTCATCAATGAAGTCTTATAGGCCTTGAATGATCTTTACATGAAGGTTTTATCTATAAACACAGACACAAAATTATTGTTATAATAGTATTTAGCTTATCTGCTTTTTCTTGGATGAGTTTGGTACTTTGTACAGTTCAAGGAATATATCCATTTCATCTATACCAGGGGTTAGAAAAATATAATCTACAAGACAGATCCATCATGTGGCCTTGTCAACTAGGAATACATATATGTATGTGTGTTTGTATTTTTATATTTTTAAAGATTTGAGAAAACAAATGATGAATATGAAACAAAGACTGCATGTAGCCTACAAAGTCTGAAATATTTATTAACAACATGGATCCTTAAATATGTTTAATGACCCCTGATCAAAATTGTTGAATTTATTGGCATTGAGACATTAATTTTATTCCTTTACTATTTTAATGTCTATAGTATCTGTAGTCAAGCTATTTCTCTTGATCCTGATATTGGTAATTAGTGTCATTTTTTTTTCCTGATTACTCTTGAAGAGTAAAGAACCAGCTTTTGGTTTCAATGACTTTTCTATATATTTTTTTCTGATTTCTATTTTATTGTTTTCAACTTAGATCATTACTATTTTATTTCTTTTTTGAGGATTAATTTGTTCTTTTTCATTTTCTTAAGTTGGAAGGCAAGGTAATTTATTTGAGACCTTTCATCTTTTCTAATAGAGGTGGTTAATGCTACCAATTTCCCTCTAAGACTGCTTTTTGTAGCATTTCAAAAAGTTTAATATGCTGTACTTTTATTTTCTTTCAATTCAAATTATTTTATAACTTCCCTTTTAATTTTTTTCTTTGATTCATGGGTTATATAAAAAATATATTACTGTATTTAGTTTTGACATATTTGGGGATTTTTCAGATATCTTTTTAGTACCGATTTCTAATTTAATTTGATAGTGATCAGAGAATTTATTTTGTATGACTAAAATCTTTTTAAGTTTATTACCCACTATTGAGGCAAGACTCTTCTAATACTCTGATACTGTGCTCAATGCTTCATTAATTATGAGGTTTCTATTTGCCTGAAAAGTACTGGCACTATTCCCAGCCTGTAAGATGTCCAGAGTTCTCTCTCTGTGCAGTTCCCATACTCTGCCTTATGAACTCCAGCTGCCTTGATCTCCCAAACGCTCAGCTCCATCTTTTCAACTTGGGGATACTTCCATGTCTCAACCACATTTCCCCTCCCTGTCTCATGGACTGAAAACTCTGAAGAGTAAGCCTGTAGAACTCTTGGGCTCACTGTATTTGCTTTCTGTTCTTCAGGGTTCACTGCCCTCTGTTGCCTGCTGTCCTGTATCTTGAAAGCAATTTTTTAAATATATTTTTCCAATGTTTTTGTTTCTTTCAGGCTAGAGAGTAAATCCAGCCCTTGCTACTCTATTTTGGCTAGAAGACATAAAAATATTTTTACAAACATAAAAGGTGTACCAGCTTTAACCATATATGCCATTCTTTCTCCAAAGTAATCAATACTAGATCTTAATTGTTCTCTGAATAAATTAAGTTTCTCACTCATTTTTTCTAGACTTTTCCATACAATTTTATGAATCCAAGTCTTTATTTAGGATTTATGTAATTCCCTATTCCTTTGGCAAAACCGTCTATGACTTGACCTATCAACATGCATGTATTGAAATGAGATGCTTATTTTGTGGGAAATGTAGTAGATATCCTGGGGAGAGTATGCTTCACTAGTTTTCTTCTCAAAAATCACCTCTCTACTTGCAAGGGTGTAGCTCCATTTCAAAAGATTCTCTCCTCACTGTTCATAACTAACTGAGCCATAGGTACTGGACTCAAAATTAGCTAAATTAATTCAATCCCAGAAATTTGGAATTGGAATTTACTAGTGGTTAATCATTTTCATTGTAGGTTGACTGGGGGTAGAAAAAAGAAGGTGAGAATGTTAGTGTGGAGAGAGAAGGAAGAAGGAGGAGGAAGAGGAGGAGGAAGTGGAGGAGGAAGAGAGGTGGTGGGGAGTGGGGAGCAAGGGAGAGGAGAAGGAGGAGAAAGAAGAATTACAAGAAAGAAGAATCAGAAGAGAGGAGAAAAAGAAGTGAGAGAATAGAGCAGAATAGAATAGATAAGACAAGAAAAAGAGGGAGAAAGTAGAGGAAAAGAAAGCCCAAAAAGAAGAATTTAACAGTTTCCCAGAATCAGAGTTGAGGGTTTGAAAAGCACCTTCCTCTTGGCTGTGGCACTTTCCCTGGCTTCCTGGAAACATCCTGCAACCTATAAAAAATATTTTCCTTTCTTGCTTAAGGTGAATCTTATTACTTATAGCCAAATAATCCTACCTAATATAATGAACCAAATTCATTATCAAAACATGCCACTAAATTCAGAAAAGTTATCATTTAGAAAGGTAAACAGATGTTTAGTGTCAAGATATAGACTGTATTTATATAACTGGAATTAGAATGAACAGAAGATCATTGAAATTTTAAGTAGCTGAGAAAGACTTAGAAGATAATATGATCCTTAAAATTTAAGAAAGATTTCCCCATGTGTAAAAGAACAAGGGGGTCATTTCAGGAATGGAAAATACCACAAGAAGAGGCCTGGACACAGCAAGGGGAGGAAGAAACACTGTTTAACTGGAACATATTCATGGGGAAGTGAGAGATGAACTGGCGTATTTTGTGCAGAGCAAAGAAAGGCTTTAGAATCTGGCATTAGACTCGATGCAGTGGGCACTGTCGAAGGTGGCGTATGTTTTCCCCTACTTGTTTTTAAACAGAAAATGACATGATAAAGCATCCTTCTAGGGAGATTAGTTTGGTAAGAAAGTACAGGATTGATGAAAGAGCCCAGAGCCTAGATGTAAGAGATGGATTAGGAGGCTGTATCAGTTAAGAGACTTTGAGCTTTAAGTCACAGAAAGACCTAACTCCAACTGGCTTAGAGAGAGAAAGAGAGAGAGAGAGAAAGATAATATGAATGAATTGAATTTAACAGGACACCTAACTAAAACATCCATGTATAGAGCTGAATTCAGAAAATGACAGCATTTGGGGCTGAAGTAATGTCATTAGGGCTAAGTTTTCTTTGTCACCTGTCTCACCTTGTACTGGCCTAAATCCACATGGTCACACTTGTTAGTTCCAGACTCTCTTTCCAGGGTACAAAAGATGCCTTAGGAGCTCCACATCAATTTCTCTGAGGCTCATGTCTAGCAGGAAAGAACAGACACCTTTCTAGAACCATCCCTCAGTCCTAGGCATCATTTGTTGGCCAGAGTAGATCATGAGCTCATCCCAGAAGGATCCCTCTGGTCAGGAGGGTACAGTGATTTGATTTGTCACAACTGGGTCATGTATTTGCCCACATGACACAGATAGGTGGAATGTTTAACTTCGATTTGTCGCTCAATGCTAGTTAGTTTATTCCAAGGCCACTTTTCATAATTCTAGTGTTTTATAAGGAGGGAAGCAATACCATTTGTAAGATGGAAATAGTAACTTACTGAGTTTTAGTCACAACAATATATTTAAAAGCCACAATTTCAGATTAAAGATTTTCCGCATGGCTTTATTTGATTACGTATTCCTGAGCACAAACACACTGCATATGACAAATGTCTTCTCACCACAAACTTTCACAACATACATAACCCCTTGAAATCAGAAGTTTATAATGGAAATACTGATGCTACCTTAACTCTGCTAAAGTGAACTGTGTTGCTGTGATAAGAGGAAAATGTATGTTTACCTTTTGAAGACTCATCATTTTTCCAAATCATGATTAGTAGGTGGCAGGACAATATAACACCGAATCGTATGCAAAGATAGCCTGGATTTGAAATATGAATCTTTTGCCAGTGCAAGAGATGAAGATGACAGTTGTAATCTCTTCAGATTCATAATTTACTAAGTTGTAGGCAGGTTAGCAGTGATTGATCATCCCTAGGCTGGGAGTTAGTGATTTAAAAATCATTTTATTGCATTACACAAATGTGAAGTTTAAAAGTTTTAAACTGTCTTTATCTCTGCCTTAAGCAACTCTTGGGAACAGGCTTACCTCTGGAAACTAAATGTATACAAAGGCATGCCTATTACAGCATATGTCTCTCCTGTAGCTCATCATATTGTATATTAAATACGACAGAGTGGATTGTTTACAGTATGAAAATTTTATGTTATTGTGAGGACACCCAACATTTACTATAGAATGAAGTATGGCAAAGAACTATAGGTTTTGCTACCAAATAGTGAAATGAAATTTGTCGCTGTTCCTGTGGTCAACAAAGAACATTCTGATATGTAATTACTCAGGGTATATAGTAGCAGGGGCAGAAAGGCTGAATTTACTCTCTGTAATGAAACTAAGACTCTCTTATGGTTTTATCATCACAAGTGGTGTTTTCCATCCAGAGCCATCCAAGAAAGGCAAGTGAAGACAATGGAACAATGTAGATGAAGGAGTTCTCAACTCTGGCTTTGTGTAGGCTTTGGCTTTTTTGTCACCTAGCGAAATTATTGAGAATGGTGTGGCTTAGGACACAGCAGGAATATCACAGGATCTCTTCTTTCACCTCAGTTGCCTCTCTGTCTTATCATTTCTCTGATTCTCTTGCAACAGAAATTCTCTCTTGAGTGTTATTGTGTGATGGATCAGAGAGCTGAGCAGTCTTAGCTTGGCATCTCTCACTTTGAAAGCATACCTGAGGGATGTTGCCACTTACTGGAGGTGCTCCTCCTCAAACCTCCACCTTTCCCATGGGTCTGGCGGAAGGTAAATGAAAACAGGAAGTA
Organism: Cheirogaleus medius; assembly: GCA_008086735.1. Classification (NCBI taxonomy): domain Eukaryota; kingdom Metazoa; phylum Chordata; class Mammalia; order Primates; family Cheirogaleidae; genus Cheirogaleus; species Cheirogaleus medius. The sequence continues at coordinate 1,209,193 of VBSM01003159.1, forward strand.
AAGATCAATTAGCCATAGGAACTTACACAATGTTATTATCCTCATGACATTTCTCCATCGCACAGGAATCAATTCCTGTCCAACACCATGTCTGATTCAGCAAAACGGAAATTTTCACAATGATTCGTGTGTTTCAAAAATACAATCTTTAGGGCTCGGTGGTGGTGGGTGCCTGTAGTCTCAGCTACTTGGGAGGCTGAGGCGGGAAGATGGCTTAAGGCAGGAGTTGGGGGCCTGCTGTATGCTGTGCTATGCTTTGATTGCCCCTGTGAATTCTGCCCTCCAGCCTGGGCAGCAGAGCAAAATCCTGTCTCAAAAAAAAAAAAGAAGTGAAATTTTTATGCAAGGCTGGTTCCTTCTTGGTTTGACAAGTGTAGGAACAGAGATTAAGAGACATTACTAAGGTTAGACTAAAGATCAAATTTTATAGGGGATGCTTAACAAAGCAGGGGACAGCAAAAAAGGGCCTGCAACACTCCCTCCCAACCCCCCACCCCGTCCTCCAGCCCCCCAAGTTTTTTATCTGCTGCAAAGAGGCTCATGACAGGACAATTGTGCTCTGCAGGGCAGGCCTTGGAGTAAGTTCCAGGGAAGGAAACATGACCTCCTTTTGTTTTCCCTTCTATTAGGGCAAGCATGAGAGGCACAGGGGCAGTGGGGGAAAATAGACTATTTTGGGTGTCAAGCAGTCTGCAGTTAGATACCCACTGTGTATGAGGTTGCTGGGAGAGTTTTCATTTCTCTCTGCTGAGAGATGTTAACAGAAAAGAAGCCAAATTCTGTAAAATAATTTTAAAGAGGTTTATTCAGAGCCAAATTTGAGGATCATGACCTAGAGCCACATCAAAGAAGCCTTGAGCAAGTGGATTTGGTGTGGCTGGGTTACAGTTTGGTTTTATACATTTCAGGGAGACAGGGGTTACAGGTAAAGTCATAAATCAATACTTGGAAGGCATACATTGGTTTGCCCTGAAAAGGTGGGCCATCTCGAAGGGGGAGGGGAGGGCTTACAGGTTTAGGTGGGTTTAAAGATTCTTTGACTCGTAATTGGTTAAAGACATGAAGCTTTGTCTAAAGGCTTGGAATATTTTAAGATAAGGAGTTCTGTTAATCAGAGACATACCACCTGACATATATTTGTTGTGTAAATTGAGGACCTGCAGATTTGTCTTGCATAAGCTTAGGCCTGCTAATGGGTTACAAAGGATGTCTCCAAGAAGGGAGGGGGGCATGATGAGGCATATCTGACCTCCCTCTTCGTGGCAGGCAATTTAGTTTTAGGCTATCCCCTTGCCCACGAGGGGGTCCATTCACTCAGCCTCTGGGGGAGCTGGAAGATTTTATTTTAGTTCACAGAAAGAGGCTTCTGGGTATGGAAGCGGGAGAAAATTCAGGAACTGATGAAATGTTGTTCAGGCAACCCAGAGAAAGCATTTAAGGGTGTTTCAAGACAATCCTATTTTTCATACCACAACAACGAATTCATAATTTCCTCCCTACTAGCATCCTCCCAAGTTGTTCCTCACATACATTTACATATTTACACTATCACCTATTTATAGTAAATATTTTTCCACTGCCTAATATATGTCACCATTTTCCATCTTTCTATAATAGTTTCTTCATCAATCTCCTAGCCTCCTATAATAATTTCTAGCCACTTATCCCTGATTCTAAAACTAATGTCATATATTTTGTTTTTTTGGTACAGTTTTTGCATTATTCAAATATTGCCACAATAATGATGTTTAGCATAGCAGCCCTGAATTCAATGGAATGCTTAGATACTCACAAGTGGTTGGGATGGCTATGGATGGGCTGATCCAGGCTGCAATTGCTGGAGACTGGCTCTAGATATAGGTTGGGTCCAAGTTTCCTGTCCTCCCTTAATAAACAAACTAGCTGGATGTCTGTTTCCCAGAATAATAAGAGAAGAACAAGAAGCCATGGTCAATCATACAAGCACACTCTGAGGTGCTATTGTGTCATATCTACTTATATCCCATTGGTCAAAGAAATAGCCATATGGCTATTTCCAGAGTTTAATGGGCAGAGAAGTATACTTCAGCCATCATGGAACTATACCAGGGGTGTGGATACATAGCAACACTACAGGATACTGAAGAATTATAGCCAATATTTAACTCTCCATAGTGAGATTTTACCAATATTCCAAAAGTTGATGAAGTAGATATGACAACCAATAACTCTCATGATGTTGACTGTCATTTTATAACAAAACTTACTTCCACAACTCTTGAATATTCAATTTAGAAACTGCAAACTGTGGCATACAAACTAGTAAAACTTATATCCCATCTGGTGAGTTGGGGGTAGAACATACAGATATAAAAATGATGACTTTTAAAAAAATAAATATTTTATTTTTAAAATGTATTGTTTTGATTTTTTATATAATTTCCAGGATCTAGAGCAGTGTACAGAACACAGAATACTCTTAAGAAGGCTTTATTAACTTAAATTTTAATTAAATGTCCTTTTAACTTATTTTGAATTGATAAGCACAATTCATAATTGCAAAGATATGGAATCAACCTAAGTGCCCATCAACTGATGAGTGGATACAGAAAATGTGATACACACAAATGCACACATACACACCATGGAATACTACTCAGCCATAAAAAGAATGAAATAATGTCTTTTTCAGCAACTTGGATGGAACTGAAGGCCATTATCCTCAGTGAAATATCTCAGGAATGGAAAACCAGATACTGCATGTTCTCACTTATAAGTGGGAGCTAAGCAAAGGGATGGATGAGCATACAGAGTGGTATAATGGACATTGGAGACTCGGAAGGAGGAATGTCAGGAGGGGAGTGAGGGATGAAAAATGGCCTATTGGGTACAGTGTACACTATTCAGGTGATGGGTAACTGAAGGCCCTACTTCGCCACTATACAATTCATCTATGTAACAAAAAAACACTTGTACCTCCTAAATCTATTGAAATAATTTTTTTAAAAAACTAAACAAACTTCATATAGGAATTACTCACTCTTTTCTTTTTAACGTGAAAATTATACCTTTGCAAGGTAAATTAAATGCAAACCATACAACATGTAAAATTTCCTACCCCAAGTTTTACTCATATGTTACTGTCACCTTCTACTGCTTGTTGTACTTTCACATATTGGATTGAATTTTTAAGCAATTAAAAAGACTTGTGCACAAAATGCAGGCATTGTTTTCAAACATTCTTCCTAAACAAGCTCTGCCCTTCAAAGATACAGAGTTGATGTAAAATAAAATGCCACTTCATCAAAAAGCTTCTAAAACCTTCCAACATGTCTGTCCTTCTCTCTGTCTGAGTTGTTGTAGTATTTGCCTTTTACTGTTGGAGGCTGTAGTTGGTAGCTTACCCACAGTTAAGATGGGACTCTTGGGTTCTTAAATCCTATGCTTCTAATTAATAACTGTCCTATATTAAAACTAAGATGTTCATTCCACTGAAAAGGTAAAAGCTGATGTTGGTGAGCCATGTATAACTAATCCTTTGGTGTACTCCCTGTCTTGTTAGCATCATACCATGACTCCCTAGCTGCAGGCTCAAAATAAATCCAAATCTGGTCTTGTTCTTGTTCAGGGACTTTCTAATTCAAATAGCTCCTTCGCTGTGGTTTGCATTCTTTCAGCTATCTAACCTAAAATTCTGACTAATAATGCTATAAAGTATTTTTTTTCTCAGTTTAGTAAAGTCCAGGGAGAATTCAGCTATCTTCTATGTCCATATGTCAATCTTGTCCTTGCTTCCTCATGAGGAACAGTTAGAATTAGAAAAGATGACTCCAGGAAATCTCAGAAAGGTCGCTGGCCTTCCTAGCTACCACTTTCTTGAGATTACGACTAAGTAGGGAGGTGGGGATGATGGGCCCGAGGTTGCTGATTGCTAATTAAGTCCCATTTGGGAAAGTGAACTGGGTAGACAGCAAGAAATACTGAGAACAAACTAGAACCCGCCGGCAAGCACGCCTGTGTCTCTCGCTGCCTCTAACTATAGTAGCAAGAGGTTCATGGCCACCGCTTCAAGTTCCTGGCAGCCTCAGTTTTGTCTATGTCAGAGCTGCGACCACACAGAGTACGGGATTCTGGAAAATTTAGTTTCCAATGTAACCAAGTTAACAGCGGAACAATCCTTTACCATTAGAATAAACAGAGATATTTAAGATAAGCGTTCAACACATAAGCAAAATAGAAGAGATGGTGATGGCCCTTCTGCTAGTAGTTGCAACGTACCCACAAAAAAGCAAAGCAGAACGATGGAAAATATTGTTTCGCATAATATAGTCCATATTCATAGGAAGAGACCTTCTAATGAGACGTTACACAAACTTCTACAAAAAGGTGGTGGTGAAGGTGACAAAAATGAGGGAAAAATGCTGTACTTTCCCCCATTTTGTTTAGAATGTAAATTAGACATAAGGAAATTTAATTATTATATTATTATTGTTGAATCCTTTAACATAGGATACTATTAATATATGCTGTTTTGATACTTTCTCTAAAATGTTTGTAAACTTTATTTTATTTGTATTTTTGCTTTTGTTTTCACTTTTTAATTTTTTACTTTTCTGATCTGATCAGGCTCTGAATCTGTGACTTTTATTGGAGTTCCCTACCAGGACTTTTCCCACTTCCTTGACAGCAGGCCCAAGATGTTAAGCTGGATATCTTTATGTCTTGTTGGCTGGCAGATAATGGACCTTTAATACATATTTTATTAACGAAAGAATAATGAATAAATGTCAGTATATTTTAAATGTTCTACCCTCAATTATTATATATAACATGTGAGTATAATGCATAATACATAATTCATGATTCTATAAAAGTTAATTGATTATATTTTTGAGTGACTAAAGATGTGGATAAACATCTAAGACTTAAGGCAGAACCTGATTTTATTTCCAACAAATTCATTCATTAGGAATAATTTATGCTATTAACAACATGGATTCCAATACCATCATATATATTCAACCAACCATTCCATGTTATATAGCAGCACTTCTTTTTTTTTTCTGGGATGAAATAGAAATTGTTCTAAAGTGTGAGAAAATTAGAACAAGATAATTCAAATATTAAGCTAAGTAAATATTTAAGAAAAAGTCACATTTTGAAGTTTTCAGGAAAAACTTTATAAAATTTAATAAAACATAGAGTTTTAACAAGGCTTGCTTTTGAAATTAATTGACTCCAGATATGACCGACTTGCACAACAGAATATTTAAATGAGGACATTCTAGTTGCAAGCGAAATTCCAGAGTTTGCAATGTCTAAGTATTTCAGTTTGACAGGTGGAAGAAAGAAATGCTATTTTTACATGCAACATAGAGCATTTCACACAATCAGATAAATAATCCCCACAAATCCTTCCTGAAAACGCCAAACAAATTGGAGGGACATACTATATGATAAATACAATAAACATAGAAGCAATTTCTACTGCATAATATTTGCTAAAACTATTGTATTCAGAAAGGTTTAAGAAGTTGCAAAGAAAAATGTAGGAAATAAACCTCAATCCAATTCAGTTAACAGTTAGAAAAATCATATAAATTACATTTTTAAAACTATTCACGGAAAAACAATTAAATAGATGGATGCAGTAATGCATGACTATTAAATTTTCCATATCCATAGGGGTATTGGGCATGACATATTATGATAAAGATCAGATTAGAAGTCAAAGAAATTTTTATTTTAAAAATGAGAAAAATAACTTACATTATGTAATCGCCTTTTCCAGTTTTTGGCCTCCTGCCTTCTTTCTGCCATGCTCTAGTAAACTGCATTTTAGAAAAGGGCATAGTATTATAGCATTTCACAATATAACAAGATTACATATTTGTAGAATGCTAACCATGGCATACTTCTCAACTATTGCCTGTAATGAGCTACATTCTTCTTTGAAATCTTTAGTATGTATTTTTCCTGTTAGTGAAATCACAAACTAAAATCTCATGGACAAATATATATATATATGGTTGATATTTCCTTTGTGCAAGTAGAAGCTACAAGATTAGAACTAGAACATATTTATGAGACACTGGATAATGTTTGAGAAATTTAGTATTAAATTTTGGTTAGAGCAATCTTAGGTTGATGATGCTTTCTCATTGACTTTAGATGTAAATCTGGTACATCAAAATCAAAATTTGATCAACTACGATAATCTTAGTAAGTAGAATGAATCTATGAAAAGTGTCCTGGGATTTAACAACATTAAATTAAAATGAAAAGGTAGGAACAAAGTTGAAAATGTTGATTTATTGCCTTTTTTTTGTAAACATATCAGAAACTGTACTTAATATAAGTAAAGATTATGAAGGAATTAGTAAATTCTTCCTGTGCTTGAGAAAATAATAAATTAATCCTAATTCAGTGATTTCACATTTATTTAAACTAAAAGCTAGGCAATTTCAAATCTAATTTAAAGTGATCACCAAAGATTTTTAAGTAACATTAACTTTCTTTCTTTTTATATCTCTGTCTTGTTCAAGTTTAAATGTTCTATATGTGTGATGGTTAATTTTATGTGTTAACTTGGTGAGGCCATAGTACCCAGATATTTGGTCAAACAGTAGTCTAGATGTTTCTGTGAAGGCATTTGTATATGAAATTAATATTTATTATTATCGGTAGACTTTTAATAAAGTAAATAAACCCTCCATAATGTGGTGGTCCTCACTCAATAAGTTCATGGCCTTAAGACAAAAAGATTGATCTTCTGGAAAGACGAGGGAAGTCTGCCTGCAGACTGCCTTTGGACTCAAACAATAACTCTTCCCTGGGTCTCCAGCCTCTCAGTCTACTTTTCATACTTTGAACTTACTCTGTCTCCACAACTACATAACTCAATTTCTATATATAAACCTCTCTATGTAGAAAAAGTGTGTTGGTTTTGTTTCTTTGGAAGCCCTAACCAATACAGTATGCTTTTGAGATACCATGGTTGTATTCTGGAGATTTTACTTCACTGTTTTATTGAAGTCACCATGAAAAGTTGCAGGCAGTTTGATAGAAGAAATAAGACCTAGTGTTTGATAGATCAATAGGGTTACTATTATGTACAATAATCTATTGTATATTTCAAAATACGTAGAAGAGAATAATTTGAATCATTCTGGCATCAAGAAAAGACAAATATTTAAGGTAATAGATAGTTCAATTACACTGATTTAATCTTTACAAATTCCATGACTGTATTATATTATCACATGTACCCTGAAAATATATACATGTATTATATATCAATAAAAAAGTTTTTAAAAAGTCAGAGGCAGGTTGATGTTATTTTTACTTTGATTAGTTTCATTTCCTGAAAAAAAAGTGGGCTAGAATTTTACATCTGAGTGATTTGTGACAATTTGCAGTTTCATTATGGAACTATGTTTTTTTCTTCTATGGATGAATAATAGTATTTGATAAAGTTGCTCTACATGGAAGCAAGTAGGAATTATCTATGATAAGAGGATACTTTGATGGGTTTAGATGCTTTAATCTTATTTCTAAATCACCATAATACTAAAAATAAAGGCTTAATTTAAATAGAATTTTAACTGTGTATTGAAGAAACAAATTGGATTATTTTATAACTAGAAATATGAGTTTTATTTTCTTTTATTCTTATAAACTTTACTTAGTTTTAGGAGAAAAATGTGATACAATTCATTTATTCTTAAACTCTATCAGGTTTAAACCACATAGTTAATTTGTCCCACTTGGAAGGAAACAACAATCATTCTTTTTCAGCATAAGTTCCATCATGTTGAGAAGATCAAAGTTTTTCTGTGAACCACTTCCTAGAACAAAAAGCCCCCAAAACCACACTTTCCACCTGTTCCTACTTGCTCTTTCACCAAAACTTCACTCAAATGAAAGGGATGAATAACAATTGCTTTTGATCACACATCAAAAAAGGACATCACAAGTAAATTAATTTCTATCTGAAACAAAATATTGTCATTTGCATATATAACCCATGGTGACTGTTAAATATTCTCTTTTATTAGCTTAGGTGTCCTTGATCTACTTGCTGCATTACCCTGTATATTTTACATATTTGCTATTATATAAATAACAAAAAAAGGACAAAACTTGAAAATCTTGTCAAAAGAGAAATATTTTCAATCAACACATGTTGAGGGCCTGCTATGTAACGAACACAAAATGCAGACTTAATTCATCAAATATTTTCATCAACTAATTCTATTAATACATTGTCAGACCATCCATATATGATCCAAAAATTTGCTTTCAGAGAATCAATGAAACAACCCACCTGTCTAGAAAGATAGCCCAGCCATATGTTAGCTCTTTTGCCTACTAAAAATACTTATTTTATAGCCTATTATGTTTCCAGCCACATACTCAAATCAAAATACTCTTTCATCCTATTTTCCTTTCACAAAACAAATCATCAAGTGCTATTATTGCAAAATTGCCATATCATTTTGAACAATATCAAAAATTGACATGACTGGCTTGTAGAGTGTTTGAATAGTACTATAGTAAATAGCTATTTCTCTTGCTTTAGGTTGAATTATAAAGTGGATCCTGTAGGGAATTAAGTTTGATATTGGTGGTCTCTATTAAGCCTTCTAAACCGAAGAGTCTACTTCTGGGGTGGAAAAATCTTTCATCGTGTAAAAATGAATAGCAGGCAAAATCTTCATGATATGAATGACGTCATGCCCAGGAGTTTCAGGAAGAACTGAACTCGCTTTGTCACAAAAGGATCACAAGTGGCACTTTGAAATAGTAGCACTTTGTTTGGTGCATGCCCCCAAAAACATTACAATTAAGCTTATCAGTTATCATGGTCCAATCAATGACTGACATCTGACAAATAAGCTCAAGAATTCATCCTCTTGTATAAAGAGAGAGAGATGTACAGAGAATGCAGTAGAAGTGGCTATTTAAATATAAATTAATTAAAATTAACAAAAATGAAAAGTTCAGTTCCACAGTCAGCAAGTCACATTCCAAGTGTTCAGCAGCCGCATGAATAGTGGCTACCCTTTTGAGCAGTACAGAATACAACATTTCTCTGAACCCACATATTTAAAAAATAATTACAGCAATTCACATTTATGTAATACTTGATATTTAAATGTTGTTTCTCATATATTACCCACTTACTTTACAACTGATGTGAATAGAGAGTTTAGAAGTTTTATTTTGCTCTCTCAAACCTGAAGTTCAAGGAAATAAATTCCATGGCCAGTAGAAGGCAGAACTGGAAATGGAGCTTAAATCTTCTGATTGTAAATCAGAAGTGGTCAGTATCTCCTGACTGTATTGCATCCGTATAACTATAAACTAGAGTAATAGGAAAAAAAATTCTACCCATTGTTGGGTGGTAAGCATTGACATAGCATAATTTATGTACAGTTTCAAGGTGTTTATTTTGAAAAACAAACGTGTGTGTGGGTAAGATCCATATATTAAGTAACTAATCAGTATTAATTTTTTATTGTCATATCTTGCATGTTGACAATACTTAGCTGATACCAATTCTGTTTTAGACCTCATGTCCAACATAAAATATTTACCCTTTTGTCCAAAAGAGAAGTGAAAAGTGAAAAATTTTATCACAGATTTTACCATACAATTTGTTCTTTATTTATGCCACAATTACTGTACATGGATTAATAATTATAATTTCTGAACCTAATAATTTATGCATTAATATTTTGTCCCTGTCATGTCTTTAATTTTTGCAATTAATTGTTTTAATAACGGAAAGGTTAATTGCACTATTCATCAGAATTGCTTGCTGTGAAATGGTAGACAAATAAGAACCTTACAGATAAAGGGCATACTTACTAATCAAGCCTGTCATTTCTTTAGAAAGTAAACTTGCTGTGACAGCCTAATAGATTTATTTAATTTGCAAAATCTTGGGGTTCATAAAAGTCTACTAAACAAATGGAGTGGTAATGAGCTATCAAATTTATTATATTTTTATCCCCAAAGATATCCAGGATGCATGCATTTATCTATGTCTAGGTCTATATATATGCATGTGTGTGTATACTAAACATACATA
>VBSM01003159.1:1219367-1318047 GCA_008086735.1 Cheirogaleus medius
AAATATCATAAGGCAGTACAATTTTAAACCTCTAAAACAGTGATTCACATAATTTTGTTTGGAGCTAACTGTCACAAACCTGCATTTAGAAACTATCTTTGGGGCTAGTACAGAAGCCTAGAATAATAGTGTCTTAAATAAGGTAGGAATTTAGTTTTCTTTCACAAAACTTGAAGTCCAGAAGTTGGCAACACCGGGTAACTGAATTATAAACTTTTGCTCTAGTATTCTTATCATTATAAATATTTACACACACACACACACACATACACACACACACAGTTTCCACAAGTATGGGGCACACATGTTGTTCTCCAAAGGGATAGTCGTAAAGTCTCATCTAGTTGCTACATCTTTCACAAATTTCAGGACGTGACTGTGATAGGTGATGTTCCCGAAAAAGATTGGATATTGTACCTCATAGTCTAATGATCTATCAAGGGTAGTAACCAACCAGTGAAGATACAGTGGTGGAGAAGAAACATAGTAACAAAATAAAAATGCCCATCTGGGAAATAGAAAACACTAAGCAATTGTGGTTCTTAGAAGCGATCAAATCTGGATGAGCACATTAGTATATATTACCTGCTTTAAAAAAAATTCCCCAGTGCATCTTGCAGTCTTAGTTCTTCCCTCAGCAAGGCTCTTGTCTCTGATCTTCCATGGCTAGATTTAGGCCTTGGAGAGGAAGGTCTTGCTTGGGATGGCACAGCTCTTTCTTGTTGGCACAGGTCTAAGGTCAAGGATTGTTTTTTATAGGTTCATATTAATCAGGTTTGTATTGTCTTTTTCTCATTCTCTTTACTCCTTTACCATAAATTTCATTCCAAAAACACAGTAGATTTCTAGTCTGTTTGCTTCCAGTTTATTCCTTGGTTGAATAACCACAACCAAAAACTTATTTTTACATAGTTTTAAGCCTGGGAACTCTTGTCATTTCCATCCTATTCTATAAGCTCTGTTTTAATCACCACGATCAGTCTTTCACTTTCTGTTTCCTGTGCATCAGCCATTATGTCAAGAGCTTCACTCTTAAACTTCTTTTTAAAACTATTGACCCTGAAAACATGGCTTGAGTTGAGGGCAACAGCTTATTCCTGTCCTTGCTAGAAGGCTGGACACCTGCTTTATCTCCAACTAAAGCTGTAGTTTTAAAGCCACTACACAGGACCATTTCAATTTGGAGTCCAGAAGCAGTTGGTTTTTCAGTCTGGTAAGGTCCCTATTTATAACTCATTTAGTCAACATAAACTACAGGACAAGGAAAAACAGCAGAATTTCCTTCCATCTCTGCTTTCAAAATGGTTTGCTCTAGTTGGAGTTTATCTTTGTTTTACAGAACTTTGCTAAAAGTGGCAAGAAGGGAGCCAGTAAATGTCAACATAATCCTTGCCATTTAGTTCCGTGGTCCAGCTGGTTTCACTTTTTAAATCATTTATGGAATAACCACATCTCACAAAGGCGATCTTTACCTTTCTTTAGAGAGAGCGCTGTGTAATGCCATTTTGACGAAAGATTCTTTGCCTGTTAACATGGCTTTTGCCCTTTCCCTTAGAGGCGTTGCTCATATAGATGGCCCAATATATGGGGACAGAGAAGCACGTGTTTTATTCATGCCACAGGAAAAGCTAGTTGCATTACAAAAGCCGCTGCACTAGCCTGCCGTGGGTAAATTCTTCAATTTTAAGGAGTGATGGAGCCATTTCTTAATAGGAAAGTTTGATTGGCGATGGGAAAAGGAGGGAATGCTCACCACTTCATACCACTCATAGACAAGATATCCCTTGAATTCTCCCATAGACTTAATCACTCAATAGTCACTACATCTGTCAGGTACTTTACTAGGATTTGAGTAAACAAGGATGAAACAAGATTAATGCAACCTTTGCTCTCAGAAACCTTAAAATGTAGCATGATAGGTAGACACAATTCAACTTGAAGAAGAAATTCATGTTGTTATAAGAGATTTGGGGGAAACAAATAGGGCACTAAGATACTAATAATAAACTATTGAATGTTTCATCTGTTCCACAGATATTGTTTTAAGTGTTTCCCTGTATTAGCTTATTTAGTGACTAACAACAACCCTATGAGGTACTATTATCAGCTATATTTTACAAATTATGAAAGTGAGGCTCAGAATGCTTAAATAAGTTGCTCACAACTGCAGAGTAGTTGAGGGCAGGGTAGATGTTAGTCGTATTAGTTTAATGTAGATGCATGCTCTTGATCATGACGATACTCCCTTTCATGAGATAACCAGGACTTTTTTCAGAGAGAGATAAGAAAAGTGAAAATTAAACTAAACTAAGACCTGAAGGATGACAAGGAGTCAGACATGAGCAGAGCAAGAAAAGATTGTTCCAGACAAATGAAATTCCATGTAGGAGGATCTCAAAATGGAAATGAATATAGTATGTTCAAAACTGAAATTGGCCACTATGTTTGAAGAATTGTGAACAAATGAGGCACATGATGATGGGATCATATAGAAATTTTAGGTCGTGAAAAAAATTTAGATTTTATTCCAGGTGCAAAGGGAAGCCCTTGAAGAGTGTTAAAACCCATTTTTATCTGCCAAACATTGCTGTCCCTTCCAAGGTGCTTTGAACTTTTTGGAACGCTGTGACAGAATAGTTAAAAATTAGGCGGTCTCTTAAAATATGGCATCTGGTCATTCAATTCTTAACAGAAAATCAAATCAACGTGATTTTAAGTATTTTCAGGAAAAGGCACTTTAGGGTGAAATCTTTTCATTCATACACTCCTTCTTTTGTCTTGCGGTTTCTCGGTGGAATACATAGCCACAAATAGTTCTTGTTTCTTCAACCACAGAGAAAGAAATGAACAGATGGGAGATCAAAGGAGCAGCTGAGCAGAGAATCTGGCAGAAATATGCAGCAATTTATAGGTGGATGAATGAAAATTTGAGGGACCAGTATGGAACGAGATTTGATAAAAATGACTTCTAGTTTCCATCTTGTGGATATTGAGATATTCTGTGATCTTTTTTTGATAGCTGAGTTTTCTACAGGTATCTGTCAGAATTCCTTCTTAACAAGTATCTAAGGTGGTGCTTCTCATGAAGGAGTGAAAGTTTATTGAATTAAACTGCAAGGAAATAAAAAAAACTAAACAAATAAAGAAATATTTTACATCAAACATTACCCCACTGGAACTAAGTATGTGGTTTTAATGCATGGGAGCTAATTAGAAAATGTGCCATTCTTCTATTTGCAGATCTAGTAGAGTTTTCCACCAATGACACTATGTAACTAGAGCTTTTAAATGAAAGACACTCTTTGAGAGCAACAGTTTGCTTAGAAGATTGAATCAAGACCTCATTAATCTCTTTCTGTCTGTTATATTGCAAACCTCTTTTCCTGCATTCAATGTTATATGTTATTTTAGGTAGACATAGTCTAGTGTCATTTGAAGTTAAAAGTTGTTTTATTCACATTTCTAAGGTTTACTTACAACACAGAGTGCATACTCAGTAATTGTTATGTAAATAGTCCAAGTCCTTGTTTACAAGACAGATAAAACGTTATAAACACATTATAGGTACTTCCAGATCTAAAATTCCTTGCTTCTGTAGCCCACATAAGTATTCCCTATATATGTAGCTTGCATAAATATTCTCTATTACTTATTCATTGCTTTAATGTACATGAAAATGAATCAGACTTTAAGGAAGTAAAATTTATGAATGTGTCATTTCCTACTTGCACTCTTTCCTCCAAGATCCGTTTGAGTCAAGAGATTTTTAAGCATTTCTTCTTTGAATCTTTTAAACATATATTTATTAATGCCCATAATAAAATATTCTATTTATTCATGTTTATGTTTAAAATTTAGCTACTTTAAGAAGGGAACTTCCTCAACCTGATAAAGAACATCTATGAAAAATATACAGCTAAATAATACTTAATGGTGAGGAACCAGATTTCTCACTAAGTTCAGAAATAAGGCTTGGATGTCCTCTCTCACCATGCCTTTTCAACATTGTACTAGAAATGCAAGCTAATGCAATAAGAAAAAAAGTAATAAAAAGTATATAGATTGGGTAGCAATAAATAAATACAACTTAGTTCATACATGACATGATTGTTCATGAAAAAAATCTGAAAGCCTTGACAAAAATAAAGCAAACAAACAAACAAAATAACTCCTGGAACTAGTAAGTGATTATAGCAAGGTTGTAAGCTATGAGTTTACAATGCAATATGATAGTCAATTGCTTTCCTGTATACCAGCACTGAACAAATGGAATTTGAAATTAAAAATGCATGATTAGGTATAAATCTAACAAAATTTATACAAGATCTATATGAGAAAAACTATAAAACTCTGATGAAAGGAATCAAAGAATAAGTAAATAAATGGAGAGATATTTCATGTTCACAGAAAGGAAGATTCAATATTGCCAAAATGTCACTTCTTTTTAACTTGAGCTATGGATTCAGTGCAATCCCTACCAAAATCCTAGCAAGTTATTTCATGGATATTGACAAACTCATTTTATAGTTCATACACAGAGGCAAAAGATAGAATAGCCAACACAATATGGAAGAGAAGAACAAAGTCAGAGTACTGACACTACCTGACTTCTGTTTTGGGAAAATCCCAGGATGGTGTAGAAAAACCACACTGCAAACTGAGATGATGCTAACAGACCAAAGAAATGACCCAGACTAATCCAGATTGGCAAATTAGATGAGCTTATTAGAGACTTACACAGAGCTCTCATTTCTAGCAAAGATAGGATTCCTTCAGGCACTCACTTCTGGGCTGTGGCAGGAATTCTTTGGAGAGTAGGATCCACACTGCCTGCCTGTTTGTGAAGCCTTGCATTTTTTTTTTTCCAGCAAGTGACACAGCGCTCTTTCTCTGCATTGTTGTATACATACATACAGCAGAGGTTGAGCATGCACAGTCTCTTTCATTAGGCTGGGACTTTAGTATTACAATTAACTAAAAGGTAGTAAGGCAGCCAAGGCAGTTTAAAACAAATCAAACTGGTCTTAAGACTTATGACCATCTACACAAAAGGAGCTACTTAAGAACACCCTTTGTCCTTTGTATTTCTTTCAGTTTTTTTGTTTTAATCTATATCTCTAAGTTCAAAAGAAATCTGCACGAGTTCTGTTAAACATTAAAAGCCACTGGTGAGGAACTTTTATTTTTCCCTCAACTTCCAGACTAACTAGAAAGCTATAGGAATCGAGACAGCATGGTGTTGGTGAAAGAATAGACAAATAGATCAATGGAATAGGATAGAGAGTCCAGAAATAGACCCACATAAATATAGTCAACTGATCTTTGACAAAAGAGCAAAAGCAATACAATGAAGAAAAGATACACCATTTGAACAAATGGTGCAAGAACTGGACGTCCATATGCTAAAAAAAAAAATGAATCTAAACAAAGACTTTACACCCTTCACAAAAAAATATATATATTCAATATACATCATAGAGCTAAATATAAAACACAAAACTTTAAATATTGCATCTGATAACATAAGAAAAAGTCCACATCACTTTGGGTTTGGCAATGACTTTTTAGATACAACACCAAAGACACAGTCCATGAAAAAAATAATAGGCTGATCATTATTAAAATTTAAAACTTCTCTTCTGTGAAAGTTACTGTCGCGAGAATGGACAAGTCACAGACTAGGGGAAAATTTGTGTAAAAGACATATCTCACAAAGAACTGTTGTCCAAAATATACAAAGAACTCTTAAAACTCAACAATAAGAGAATGAACAACCTGATTAAAAAATGCGTAAAAGACCTGAACAAATACCTCATCAAGAATATATGCAGATGGCAAATAATTATGTAAAAAGATATTCAACATCATATTAAGGAACTGCAAAGTAAAACAAAAATTTGATACCATTATATACCTATTAGAATGGTGAAAATTCATGACACCAAATGCTGGCAAGATAGCAGAACTCTCAGTCATTGTTCATGGGGATACAAAATGGTGCAGCCATTGGAAGTCAGTTTGGCAGTGTCATTAAACTAAACATACTGTTACCACATGATCCAGTAATCACGCTCTTTTGTGTTTACCCAAATTAGTTCAAAACTTAAGTCCACTCAAAAACCTGCATACAGATGTTGATAGTAGTTTCATGTATAAGTTCTAAAACTTGGAAACAACTAAGATGACTTTCAGCAGGTGAATGGATAAGTCTGCAGCACACTTATACAATGGAATATTATTTGGTGCTACAAAGAAATGAATTTTCGAGCCATGAAAAGGCATGAAGGAAATTTAAATGCATTTTAGCAGTGAGAGAAGTCAATCTGAAAGGCTTCATACTACATGATTCCAACTATATTACAAAAAGGCAAAACTATGGAGACAGTAAAACGATCACTGATTGCCAGGGCTTGGGGTAAGGAGGGATGAATAGAAGACGGTATTTTTAGGGCAATAAAACTATTTTGTATGATACTATAATGATGGACACATGGCGTTGTTCATCTGTCAAAAAGCATAGAAGGTACAACATCAAGAGTGAACTCTGAGGTAAACTGTGTATTTGGGGTGATAATGATGTGTCAGTGTTGGTTCAGAGATTGTAGCAAACACATCACTCTGGTGGAGAGTGTTAATAGTGGAAGAGGCTGTGTGTGCACAGAAGGCTTACAGGAACTCTGTACTTTCTGCCTAATTTTGCTGTGAACCTATAACTGCTCTATAAAATAAAGTCTATTTTTAAAAATAGCTCCTTTGAAATACTTCGGTCACCTAGAAGAACAGACTCATGTCTTAACTACCTAAATATTCTGGGGATGCTGGTATAATCTCTTTCTCTCTAGGCAGATTTAGTTATTGCTATGTGGTTTATCTACATCATATTTCTATTAGATATCATTTTGTCTTTTTAAAGGAAGAAACTTTCCATTTCTAAACAAAAAATGGTTTTATTTTATTTCTAAAATCATATATATATTTTAACATTATTAAAATATGTAATAAGTATGTAGCAAGACTATCATATGGATTGTCTCCTTTAAAATTTTTATGTAATAAATATATTATACATTTTTTAAAGCATCCTTAAACAATACTACATTCTTGCATCCCTTGGATAAAACTATTTAATTGTATTTTATCTATTAATATTTAATATGATGGCTAATTTGATTTGAAAGGACTTTATTTAGGCCTGCATTTAATTACTAAGGTGAAACAACCTAAATCTCAAAAAAGATTTGAGATTTTTGATTTTTTGAGATTTGAGATTTGATATTTTTTTGTGCATAGCAAACATCAAAGATTTTTATAAAAATACTGTTATATTTTTTATATCTTTACATAGTAAACCATCATTCTTTTTCTCTGCTTTGAAACATTTACATATATTATAAGAATAATTTACTGTTTGACAGTTTTATTGATACTACCTATAAAACTGTCTAGGCCTAAAAATATTCTACTTTGACAGCACTATCAATTTTCTACATTCGTTTTTCATTTAATTTAAATTGATTTTAGTGATCTTGATCATACTTGATCATACTTTCCAAGTCAATCACTTTAGGATTCATTAGCATTGACTTGGGCATAATATTTTTTTATTTTATTCTACAGTTGTTATTTTACTTTACTTTTTAAAAAATTGTACTTGTGTATTCTGTCTATTTTTAAACAGATTTAAAAACAGTTCTTTTAAAATTTTTCATAGAGTTATCACTTTCTTTGAATGATTATTCCTACCCTCTTTTCTTATTTTGGTTTTAATGTGTCCATATGCTTTTTCTTCTAGAATTAAATTATGTGCTAATCTGACAGAAATTAACACTATGAATTTCCCTCTGAATAAAGCTTTGACCACATTTCATAAGTTTCAACACATAGTATTCTCAAGATTTTATTTTCTATGTATTACCTGTGATTTCAGGCTTTTATAATGTTTTTACTTAAGTTATTTAGAAAGGTTTAATTTACTTTTTGAAGTTTCTGCAGTTTGTATTAATAATGTCTAGTTCTAATCCATTATGTTCAGAGAATGTATACATCTTTTCCCCTAGTCGTTCCTGAATGCCCTACTTTGTTTTGAGAAAAGGAAGAATGGAATTTTAGGCTTAATCTATACATATCTCGTAGAAGAAATTCAGCAATTTCTTTCCATCTCATTAAGATTTTTTAAAAGAGCATTAAGCTTTGAAAAGGAGCAAAGTCCTTAATTTCAAAGCAGAGTTTATTTTGAAATCCTTTGTCTTTTGTTGCCATTGTTTAAGGATGTTGCTTTGTAATAAATTAAGTTCTGTTTTTCTGATGTTTCTTGTCTAAAGTGACATGTGCTTCCTGATAGACTTGATGTGTTTATTGAGAGCTAGCTCTTGGTCCATTTCTACACAGTCTTGTGACAACTGTTGTAAGTAAAGCCGTGCTCTGAATTGTTCTTTTACATTCAAAGGAGAGATTATTTTATGTATTTGGTCTAAGCCTGTGTAAGAGTGATCATTTCTGTTATATTCTGCTTCTGACTTTCATACATACTATGATGTCATGGCTGTTTCCAATAAAGTCTTCTTTGAAATTAATTAATTATCATTTTCTGTACCTGCTCATTGTTTGAAGTGTATAGAACATTCAGTATTTCAGCAGAAGTAAAAGAAACTATTTCATAATTATTGCTTTAATCTAAAACAAATCAATATGGGGTGATGATAGTAATTTCTATTTCAGAACAGCATGGAGATTCTTTTTTCAAGACTACAAGGTGAATCAATGTTAATTTGCACCTGAAAACTAAGAATTCTGAGAGCCTGCTTGGTTTCTAGCTAGCTGACCTTCAACCCTAGTTTTAAAAAAAGCACAAAAAACTTTCTGTTGATTGTCACCTGCTTAAATATAGACAAACATACAGTTGTCAGTCCATGCCACATATGAAGAACACTGTTTTAGTAACTATCAAATTCATAATTACAAAGCAAGGATTATTTTATCATGTTTACAGAATAGACTCACAGTGGAGGAGAAACATGTGTGGAAATGAAAATGAAAATGCCACTCAGAAATCATGCTTCAGCAAAGTAGGCCAAGTTAAATGTGGGGTTTTAATAGCACGCTGCTAATTATGCTTTTCTTTCTGTTTTCCATCACTGTGTACTTACACATCCCATATACAAAATGGAACTTTTTGGCATTTCCTAATATTTTAAAGTGATAAACTGAAATTACCCTTTGGAAAGCATAATTTTTAGTAATAAAAAGCTGCTATACTTCTCTACTATAAAGATATGTTTTAAGCAGCAAGCAGACTAGACTTTATGTCTTAGCTGTTCTTATGTATCAGTTAAATTAGAATGCTTTGATATGTTAATTATTTATCATTTTAAATTATGCATCTTCTAAAATCAAAGAAACATATAACCTATAATTTATTATTCATTTAGCATGAAAACTTGTCTTTATGTGGCTGTTTCTCTTCTAGGTACAGAATTTCTGTTTTGATATAAAACTTATCAACATATGGCTTCAAGTATTAGATGGAAAAGTTCAGTCATTTAAAAAAAATGCACACATAAAACCTCAATCATTTGTTCTCCAGTTTAATTTTACCATTTTATATGTCCTAATAATATTCTAGGCCCAGGTCATTGGGACAAATGTATATGTTTGACACTAAAATTTGAATTTAGTTTATGTGAAATAAATGTGAAAGGAATTTAGACAAATGCATAAAATTTATGTCAAGTGGAGGTGAATAGAGGGTTCTCTATAATAAAATAATTAAGTAGAATTTTGTTTACTTCTGATAGACACGATTTTACATTCTTCTCCATTTCCAGTTTGCACTGAAGAGAACCTTGAAACTAGAAAATACAAAATATTCTACCTTTGTGCTCTAAGAACAAAGAAATTATCTAACTAACCATCTCATTATCTAAACAAATTAACATGACACACTTAGTGTTAATTGTTGTTGTATACCTTAGTGATTGCTCAAAGAAGTAATAAACACATATACAAACAAAAAGTGCCTCCCTGGTTGCAAGATTCATATTATTTAGGAGTACTTATGCAAAGAATAAGTTGAGGGGAAAAAAAGAGAAATGATTTTCCTGCATTACAGTTTTTCCTCAATTTTGATTAATGCCATAATAGCAGTTATAACTCTCCTTTATCACACAACACTTCCAGAAGGAAAGAAGGATGGCACGTTTATTGAATGCTTAGTAGCCATGAACACCAACTGTTGCGCTCCATTTGTATTTCATATTTTTCAGAGCATTTTCACTACAAATTAAACTTAACCCCTTTAAAATAGGAGCTTTCACTCCTCTAATGTGATTTTGGCTTTGAATGTCATTCTTAAAGTGTAATTGTGCCGAATCTATTTTCAAACCCAAAATAGGATCAAATGATTATAAGTGTGAATGTTTATGAAGAAAATAGAACAGAATATTTAACATTATAACTAATTGGGCAATCCAGCATGATATATTTATCCATATCAGATACATAATTGTCTTAATGTTTTGAAGACACTAGGCCCGAACTCCAAGGAATCTTTCTAATGTAGAAATATTATGTACTATGCCAAATAATTGGAATGAATATATTTGTGTGAGATAGAGTCTATGAAAACTTTAAAGCCCATTTACTACAAGCTCAATAAGTTAAAGGATGTAGTGAGGGTAAATCCCAAAATAGAATGGAGAATCTAAGTGTGGTAGACAGATTCTGTGATAGTCCCATATGAGTCCTACCTTCTGGCATCCATACTGTGATGTAAACTCTTTCCTATAAGTGTGGACTGCCCTTAATGATTTTGTTCTGTTGAATAGAATACTAGAGAAATGATGGGATGTCACTTCTGAGATCAGGTCATAGAAAGACTGTGGAATTCATCATGGTGCTCAAACATATACTCTCTCTCAGATTCCTTGCACTAAGCGATGAAAACTTCCATGTTGTAAGCAACCCTATGGAGAGGCCTGAATTTCTGCTCCACAGAAATTGTGAGATTGAAAACATGACTTTTGTTTTAAGCAATTAAGCATTTGTTTCATAGCAATAGATAACTAATACTCTAGGCAAAAGGTAGTAGCAAATTCAAAGACAGGAAGGCGGGGACCCTAAAAATCTCATGTAATTCTACATATAAACCTCCCATCACCTTGATGTCTGTAAGAGTTGAGTGGTCTAATGGTCTTTTATGCTGGTCCCATTACTGCAAGGATTTTCTGCTATCTTTAATCCATTCATAAAACATTCTGCAAACTATCTTTCCTATAAAATACATTGAGTGAATAAGGTGGTCAAGTATTAAAAGACCAGTGTCAAGCTTTAAAAAAAAATCCTGTAGAAGAGCAGCAATATTTTATTAAACACTTTTACTGTTTGGAAAATCAAGATCTTATCTCCAATATATTCCTATAAAAAGATTTCCCTGATAAGAAAGCTTTAGAAAAGTTACCTTTGCCAAGATTCTGTTTCTTCCATCATTTCTTATTACGAGAGATAATAATCATACCTTATAATCTAGGACAATATTCCCTGCAGCATAAATCATTGTAACATTAAACCTTAATATTTATTGCCTGTTCTATCTTGCTGCTGACAGTCCTATTAATGCTTCGCTTAGCAAGTCAAAAAGCGATACCTCAGTACTGTATAGTACTAGAAAAGATTGAGAAAACTCTTTGTACACAAATCAGCTGAAAGCATAACTTATCTGTTACAGCACAGGAAGATTAAACACATGGCCATAAAAATCCCTGCAATCATGGTAACTGGAGTCGAGGTTGCCTCTATTGCTTTAATAAATCCTTTAAGTATGCTTTCAATCTCTCAACAATTCCTGACAAAGCTTGTGTGCTGTTGTTGTGAATCTGCCTACCTCAAAAGTCCTGATGGTGAATATTTCATGTGGCTTATCACGTCTCGGTGTCCCTTGTCTAGGAGAAGCTAGTATACTGTTTGCTAGTGCTGCTTAATACCTTATTAGTTGAAGATGGATTTGTACTTTCAGCCTTTAGCCACCTAATTTCCTGTTACAGAAGATAAAAATTTTATTTTTGCAAATGATGAATGAGGTGATTATATTTCACAAATTTTAAGGCCACGGACCATTAACTGAATCACTCTGAGCACTTGTCACTTTACCATATGAACGCAACTTGAAAAGAGAAGGGTTGTGTTGTTGTAATACCTGACTATAGCCACAAAAATCCCTCATAAACTTCACATGAAAACTTTATTTGGGCAGGTGTAAGGCTGAAATATCACTATAAAAAATTAACCCTTTCTGAGAGAAGTGATGGGATGTCACTTAGGCTCATATTGAAGTTTGAAGTACTTACTTTCTCTTTATTCTTAGGCTCTCTGATATGGCGGCAACAAAGTTATCACAGACCACATTAAGAGAGTATAAATAGATGAATATTCTTGTTAAATTGTGCATATCTTTTTACTGCAGATTTATGAGGTCAGACAAAATATCAACATTGGAACATTAAGAAGAAATGGACTTACTAGGATGCTTTTTTTGCTGGGTATTTTAAGAGAGATAATTTGACATCAATCTGTTGGTCATTGACTGCATTCTATTTTGTGGATTAGGGCTTGATATTTCTCAATGACAACTTAAGACATACAAGATAAATAAAATAATTGCCAGAGCATCTGTCAGGGAAGCCACATTGCAAAAGTCACCACTCCTAGAACAGTACTTCCACACCACTTCTTCCATTACTACCACACCACTTCTTAATCCTAGAGTTTTTTCTTACGGAGCCATCCAACCCACATGTGAGGAAAGTGGGTTTACAAGCCTCTAGGCTGATTACAACAACATCAGCTGGAAAAATAAGAAGATTTTAGTGTTCCAGAAGTTTCTGGATTCTTTAACTGACAAGCCTAGTCCATCTTGTGATCTCATCCAAGGTGGGACTAGTTTATTTCATTAACACATGGCTTTTCTCACCATAACATTGATAACCTTATAAGGGGTTTTCATAGCCAGAGAAGGATAGAATGCAGGTCTAGTCAGCCTTAGGCAGACACTCTGTTCCTTTGCATTCAACACTGACTGAATATTTAATCTTCTGAAAGTGACCTTCTGCAGCCTCCTCCTCTTCATCTCTTCTGTTTTCCTCTGTGTCTCACTGACTTAATGGATTTTCTATCTAGACATTAAACCTATTATATTTCTTTTATCTGGTAGATTCCACTTCTGAAAACTACTACCCAACATTTAGAAATCTTAAATTACTTTATGTAACTTGATTTGCTGATTATTAGATATGTTAGGTTTCTTAACAGATGCAGATTTAGGTTAAAATGGTATATCAAGAAAGATTTTACAGAATCCTTATTTTGCCTTCATAGAGTACGGTAGAACCAATCCAAAGAGCCTTATTGGTTGCTGTTCCTTCTATTAATAAAAATAACATCATAGCCCTTTACTAAAAATCTTGAAAAGTTTACCTAAGGAATCTGTTGACTGCATAGTATTTCTCCTCTGGAGGAGTATAACCCTACTATGGCAGAGGAAGGGTAGGTTAAGAGATATTTTAAGCTAGCTGTCCAGACTGCTCAAATCCAGCACCAACAGTCTTTGGGCTTTTGCCTCCTTTTGGTATTCCATTTCCTCGAGGTGGCAGTGTCAACAAGGAGACCAGGCCAAGCAGTGAGGGTTGCACCTTCATAAGATATTATAAACATTGTCTTGGCTGGGAACAGAAAGACAAGTACAAGGTCTGTATTTCTGTTTTGAAGCACTGAGACTTGGAATCACGTAACCAAGCCAATCAAGTAATCACCAGAAACAAAAACAATATAAAAAATCATCCTTCCTTTGTCTGATACTATCCAGGTTTTTTTTTTTTCAGTGCCACCCAGAGGGTGGTCTTTCAATGTCACCTGTTCTGGGGCTGTATGAGGCTCACACTTCTGGTTCCTTCAGTTGGTCTCTCCTTACATCCTAGGAGCTTAGTTTTTGCCTATGGTAGAGACCTATTTTTTTCATATTTAAAAAATGTTCATTTATATCTAAAATATTATGAGATATATACTTATATTTAGCTTTCTTACTGCCTCTAAACACCCAGAACCAAGTAAGCGTTACTTAATATGAGAGCTGAAAAGATTCTGGGAAACTCATAAATGCTCTAAAAACTGCTGAATGGGGCATGTTTCTTTTGCAAATTCAGCAAGGAAGCTTGAAATATATACCCAGACTTTTCTTTACTAAATAAAATATTGAGATACTTTATAGCATTGAGAGACATACAAAAAAATTGTATCTCTGTATCTCCAGCCAAGTTAAGTTTATAAATTACTTTTATTAATTAATAATTTGCTGAGAGATTTATTAAAATCTTCATAGAAACCCAGTCACCTTAGGATCCTGTATAGGAGATGTAGTGGTAATATAACATAACTCAACAAAACATGAATTTTTGCTTATGAATGGTTTGTTTAACACTGTTTTAGATTCAGAAAAAAATTAAATGGTATTTCATTCACTGTGCAAAATATTTTCAATGTATTATCTAATTTGGACCTCACAATAATTTGCAAACAAATCTATTTTCCTTCAAAGCCTGTACTCTAACCATTACTCCATTCTTCCCTCAGTGTTTTGTTGTTTTTTTTTTCTTTAATTTTTTCTGAGATAGAGTCTTGATCTGTTGCCCAGGCTGGCGTGCAATGGTGCAATTATAACTCACTGAAATCTCAAACTCCTGGGCTCAAGAGATCTTCCTGCCTCAGCCTCCCAAGTAGCTGGGAATACAGGTGTGTGCCACCATGCCCAGCTATTTTTGTTTGTTTGTTTGTTTTTGGTAGAGATGGGGTCTTGCTATTAATATGTTGCCCAGGCTAGTTTTGCACTCCTGTCCTCAAGTGATCCTCCTGCCTTGGCCTCCCAATAAATATTTATTTAATGAATGAAGGAAGGGGAAAAAGATCACATAAAATACAAATCTCTTAAGTGTAACTGCATTTTTCCCAGGGTTTTACAACTAGTTAGTTACTATAATATTGAACCCTCCCCTAAAAAATCCAGTTCCCACCACCTCACCTCTAAACTTGAAGGTGAGTTAGAGTATTATCAAAAGATTGGTACCTGTTCCCAAAGCTGAATAAAAACTGAGAACATCTAGGTTGAGGACAAAGGAAAGGAAGATTTATAAATTTGCCAGCAAATGAGGAAGATGACAGACTCATCTTAAAGAACCACCATCCTCCTGTTCAGAGGAGATTAGGCTCTTTCACAGGTGCACACAGTCATTTAGTTAACTCAAGATCTTCATGACTTGTTCTACACACTGTTCTCATAGGCCCCTGGTGGGTCAATTGTTCCTCATCTGATCTAATCTTATGGTTTTTCCAACATTTGTCTCATGACCATTGAGCCACCCCCTGCAGTGAGAAGAAGAGAATGCACAAACCAGCACAAACACACCTGCAAGTTAAACTTCCTAGGATTGGTACATTGTTACTATGAGGTTACAATAGCTCTTTGGCTTAATTAATTTTTAACCCTGTAACAAGAGGAACATAATGTAAAGTTCACCAGTTATCATGTGCTGATAAGAAGGAAGGAGAACATCTTTAATTTGCTGGGGTAATATGTTTTTGTAAAAAGAAATTACACTTTTTTAGCAAATAACCTGGATTTATCAAATTGGGGGGATTATAGGTTGAAAATGTTTACTATGGAGTTGCTATATCAAATAAGATTCTTAGTTTTAAGCTAGTGTCAGCTGTGAGCATTTTGTGGGAAAGTTTCATAGACATCTATGTCTCAAACAAGTAAAATGCTAAGAGTTATAGATTTAGTTCCCCTGAAAATTTGGGAATCAAATTTTGGGAATCAGAATCTTCTCACCTTACTTATAAAAATAAAGGAATAGACATTTAGCTAGAAATAATAATATTTGACAAAAAACTGGCCAAGTAGAATTTATACATGACAAATGTAGTGTTTCCTGGTATATAAACTCATATAGTCCTGTAGAAATGTTGAGTTATTAGAGACAAATATGGATTAAATTTCCTTGAGATAAAATTAATAATGCTTAATGGGGTAAGCAGAATAATGCCCCCCAAAGATGTCATAACCACCAGAACCTAGAAATAGATTATAAAAGGCAAAACATGTAATTAAATTTGGGAACTTCAGATGGGGAAATTAACCTAGATTATCTAGATTGGCCGAATGTAATCAGGTAACTTTATATATTAAAAAGGGAATCAGCAGAGTAAGAGAAGAAGTTGTGATGATGGAAACAGAAGCTGGCATGATGTGAGGGCATAAGCCAAGGAATGCAGAAGTTCCTATATGCCAGAAAAGGCAGAGAAATGAATTCTCCCTTGGAGGCTCCAGAAGGCACACAACCCTGCCAACACTTTGATTTTAGCCCAGTGAGACCTATTTTGCACTTCTGACATCCAGAACTATAAGCAAATAAATGTGGGATGTTTTAAGCCACTAACTTTATGTTAATTTGCTACATTGGTAAGAGGGAATTAATATGCTTTTTACAGAAAAATTAAGCTGTTGCATTTTGTACTTTTAACAATAACCTAAACGCACATCCAGCCCCCAAACGTCTCTGCACTCTGTACTCTTTGAGCAGGAGACGTATGGCATTTTCGTCACTCTGTGAAAGATAATTAAGACTAGAAGGGTAACCAATTCTTTCTGCTTTGTCCAGGACTTTCTTGAAGGTAGTACTTTAGAAAGTCCCACACTCTGGACCCTCCTTCAATTCTAGGCAAATCATGACAGTTGGTCACTCAAAACCAGATTGAATTTCTAGGTGAGTAAAGCTATGTCCTTGTGAATAAAACCATGAGGAAACCAGCTGATTTGTTGAAGGTTTGTGATACACTAGGTAGAGAAATTACATTCATCAAATGGATTGTATATTAAAGCATGCAGGAGAAAATTGCATGGAGTCAAAATTGCTCTTCAAAATTCCTCAGGAAGGTTCCAGGTTAGAGACAGACATAATGTCTCTCAGCAAGTCTGACACTGCCAGTTTTACTCCCAGAGCTGCGACAGATTGCTCTTTTCTCTGGTTAAACCCCAGAAGGAGATAGCTTGCGTTTAAGGACCATGTGGTATCAAAATCACATCAAACTGGTTTGTTGAGTAGTCTCAACTCAGTGGGAGTGCAAACACGAAGCAGTTTATTTTTCTACAATCACTGTTTTCAACTGCAATCTGTCAAAATGTCCTTATTGATATCTCCGGCAGATTCCATTACTTTTCAATCACTCTGGCTATTTGAAGCCCACTTCAATGTAAAAATTTATGCCGTCCCATTTAATTATTGTGTCTTCATGCAGTTTAAGCTAGGAACCTTCCTTCTGCTGAAGGGTTAGAGGGTGGGGAGAGAGAGAAGCATCTTCTGCCTCTGAGACATTCTGTTTCTTTCTCTTCAAGGGCTTTCTGTGCCAATGTGCTGGTGAGATGGGGAAGGAGAGAGAGAGACAAATATCTCCACTCAGTTAGCTGTGGTGTAGTTGACTTTCTCTCTGTAGTTTCCATTTTTCTGGCTAGAAAGCCTGGCTGCTGAGGCGCTTTTAGGGGACATAGGTGTGGATTCATCTGTGGGCCATGAGGGACCTCCCCCTTCTCTCAGCTCCATCAGGAGATCCACGTTGTCACCAAGAGCAATCCCCACAGCTTTCTTGCCACTAGAGCTCTTTGATTGACCCAGTGGATAGCTGACATGGGGTGAGAAAATCACTGAATACATGGCTTCAGCTCTGCTTCCCTTGTGGGGTCCTCTTGACTCCTGGGAAATATGCACCTTGGATCCCCCAAACAGTGGGAGAACAGGCTGCTTTACAGCATTCCCTCCCCATGCCCTGACATCCTTTTCCAATTATTTTTCCCTGCTCACAGAGTCATGGAGTTAATATTGCAAGGTTAATGTCTAAGTGGACAGCAAACTTGGAGACCAAGTCATGGCACTCTGTTCTTCTCCACTCCTCCCCTCCAATCTTTAAAAGTGATTTTCATGTCATTCTAATCCTCCTCAGTTTGTTGTGGGAAGAAATGATGTAATCTCTCTCCCAAACACTGTATTCCTGGAGACACTTTCTCCTCCTTCCTCCCTTCCCCAATCATCTGTTTATAAGGATTTAGGCTAACCTGGGTAGTTGGAGTGAGAGTGGGAGGGTTGACTGTGGCCAGCATAGCCATGGCAACTCTTAGTAAACCTGATGATGGGGTATAAAATGTGGATCACACCTCTTTGCTCTCATCATTGGGCACAAGTCACTGATTACGTTCCACACATATCATTACATACTAAGAATTATTCTCAGTTGGACAGAATGTTCGCCCTGAGAGACAGTCAGGAGCAAAAGTACTAGAGGGAATACAGACACATCTCACACCCCTGCTCACTCAAGGTGTATCCTCGCCTGGTGGAATGGGAGGTGGTACTAGTTTCTATTTATACTGTTCTCTTTGTTCACAGGTAGAGTGCAGTTCATGTGAGCATGCACATTTAAATTTGTTTAAGTTATGTATGTGTTCAATGTAAATGAACTGTAGTGAAAAATAGTCTTGGAAAGACCAGACTGGAAGAACCTTGAAGTGCAGTTTTAAGAGGATGGTAAAAAAAATTTTTAAAAAGTGAAAATTATAAGAAACCAGGAGGAATCAACATGACTGTGGGACACCCTAGAAGGACACTTTTAGTTTGTTGGAAAACCGAAAAGAGAGAAATTTGGAAAAAGAGGAATAGAAGGAAACTTGATAGATTAAAAAAGAATTAAGGAACAAATCAATCATTTGTGATTTATGAACTATTTGCATTTTTGTTGGGGGGAGATTCAAATCCAAGCAAACTGTAAAACTAGATAAATACATTTATAATGTAATTAGGGAAACTTAACCTGTGGCTTATGTCTTATAATATTTAAAAATCATTTTGTTAAATTTTTAAAAGATGGGACAATGGTAGTGTGTTTATATTTTAAAAACATCTCTATTTTTTAGAAAAAAACTTAAATGATAAAATGTTTTGGATTTGCTTCAAAACAGTCAGATATAGGAAAGAGTTGGGGATGCAGATGAAATAAAATTTACCATGAGTTGTTTTGGAGTTTATTATACTATTTCTATTTTTGTGCTTGTTTAAAATTTTTTATAATAGAAAGTATAAGTACATTTTTTTATCATAAAAAAACTGATTTCTAAGGATTTTTTTCCATTGCAATTTTCCTAGGGGTTGTGATTTTCATGCTGTTGTATAACAGCTAATTCTGAACTTTTCAACATGTGGATTTGACGTGGCCATGATTGATCCCAAAAGAAAATCAATTGTTCTTCGTTCATAGAATAAACAATCTGAGTACAGAAGAATACTGTGTGGGTAGCTATCTGGGCTGTTTTCTTCCTTCTCCACCAAAACAATAGATACATATACACTATTCAGATTTTTAGGCATAGAATGGTTAGTAAACATTGATATACACTAGAATATCAAGCAAACCAGATTCACTTATGTAAGAATGTTTTACATCATTCCACAGTTCCTGAAGAGTCAAGATAATCATTTTGTTTCTGTAAAATGAAGGATGAAATTAGACGTTAAGCATCAATTCAGAAGTCCATATTTGCCATATTCTAAAATCCATCACATTCTTCTTCAAACCACAGAGTCTGTATTACACAATGAAGCTATAGTTCAATACACTAAAGTGAGAATATTGAATTTAGTCAAGGTTAAGAATGAATCTGAAAAGATAGTTTTGTAGATTCCCTGAGATACCACTTTTTAGTAATGATAAATATTTCTAGTTTAATTAATCGTCTTGCTTATTTATTCCAGACTAATCCTGTATTTCTTAGCGATATTAAGGATGAGTATCTCAAAAGGATTTAAATAGAATCCATTGGGAATCATACTTAACATGCAAAATGATTTCAAATTCATGTTTTTCTCCATACTCCAAGAGTCTTAATTTTCTATTCATAAATCAATATATTTAGAAAAGATGAGAAAGTAATTTTCAATAAAGTAACTAGTAATATGAAAATAATTCTGATATATGTTACCTAAAAATATCAAATTGTTTGTATATAAGCACAGTTTGTTTTTGTAAATACTTTAGAATGTGTTTTCTCAAACAGTGTTTCAAAGATTATTCCAAATATATACAGATACTATGATAATGAGATTCCATGGTGAAATATGCTAATAAAATACTAAAGGTAATATATATTCCTTTTAGAAATTCTTGGTACATGTTAGCATAATAAAGGCTCTGATAAGTCCTATAGGAAAGCAATATCTAATTTATTTGTCTGAACATTTCTCAAGCTCATTTAATCTTGCAATATGTTTTGGAAATTTAAAATATTTCAGAGCATTAATGTTCATAGATTTCAATTTACAAAATGCTCCTTGAAAACCTTCTTAGTAACAAGAGCAGAGTTTTAAAATAAATGCTTCATTTATTTTCATATATGAATATAAAATTAGAAGTTTAAAAAATTAAGCTCATACAAAGCAACCATTCTACAATAAGGAATTTATTATTTACACTTAGTATGTTCTATATATTCTACCATGTATGTACAGGGATACACCTAACTGTAGATAGAATTGTTCAGTGTTACTTTGAGGAGTCTTTTTCGTAGAACAAGTAAGAAAAGTAATAAGAGAATGAATTCAAACAGGAGTAGTAGGAATGGAGGAGAAAACATAGATTTGAATACTTTTAATAGGTCACTCATAGGATTTGGCAACTAAAGGATGTGGGAATGAAGGAGAAAAATTACTTGTGATTGGATATTTATTGGTGGCACAAATGCAAACATAAATACAGGAGGGGAGAAGATTTAGTAGGGAGATGGTGAATTCTATTTGTGACTTGGTGGTACTGAGTTACCTCTGTAACCGTCAGGGGCAGATATGTAACAGCAGTGGAGTATATGTAACAAGTTCAAGCTCAAGCTGGGTAAGGCATTATCAGCATATAGGACGTACTTGAACATATGGAATCAGATAGGATCATTCAGGAAGACAGTCTTTAATCAGAAGAACAGTGTGAAGTATGAAATTGTGGGCAATGAAAACTTTTAAAAGATCATGTTGTACAGAACAACATGTACAGAGCCAAGTAGGAACCAGGAAAGAAATAGAAATAGGTCTATATGGGGAAACC
Source organism: Cheirogaleus medius (assembly GCA_008086735.1). NCBI lineage: Eukaryota > Metazoa > Chordata > Mammalia > Primates > Cheirogaleidae > Cheirogaleus > Cheirogaleus medius. The sequence continues at coordinate 1,240,548 of VBSM01003159.1, forward strand.
CACAGCAGTTCAAGGTCACCACGCGTACTGTAGAGAGTTGCAGGACCCTCAAAGGGAATTATTGACAATGCCAAGATGTAGCAAGTGAGCCTGATGAAAGGAATAGTATTAAATATTAAACAATTGCTACTAAACTTGGCATTTGGGAGTGGATTAGGGAATTTAATAATTACATTTTCAAAATTTTTTGGTGCCAGAAGTCAAGTTTCAAGGGCTGTGGAGACAACAGGTAGTGGAAAATGGAAATGGTGGAAATGACTCTTTCAATAATGGTAACTGTCTTGAAGAAAAAAAAAAAGATTTGACATCAACTAGAAGTGGAGAAAGGGAGTGGAGACTGCGGACGTTTAAGTTTATTTATAGTCAATGTTTATAGGAGACCATGAAGGGGCAGAATAATGAATCCCAGGGAAATCAGGAGGAAGTGAGGTTAAAAACATAACTGGATAAATGGGACTGGAATAAAGAAAGAAGTCCTTAGAAGGCTAGAGGAAAATTAGTGGTGTACAATATTTTGGAATTAATTTCTTAGGTAAAGTAGGAGGCATATTTTGTGATGAGAATGAGAAAGCAGAGGGTCAGCAAGGAAGCTTCTTGATTGTTGTTGAGGATAATGGGAGGGAATGTCTGAACTGGTCAAGTCTTGGGTGATTCACTTGTCTTCCTATTGGAGAAAATCAGAGTTACTCCAATGCAGTATTTTACCCACTTTACTCTTTTGTGCTTTGCAATTTCATAATTTAGTGACTTATTTAGATATCTTTTGTCTTCATTGTCTTCTTTGTTGTTGCCTTTTTCTTTTTCTCCTTACCTGCCTTTGCTATACTTCCATATGTAGCCTACTGCTATGATAAACATTATATACAAATATAAAGATGTTTTGTGTATATATGAATAATTAGAAAAGTGAAAATTATGATAAGGAGTCCTCATTTGAGAAAGTGGATTTTTCATTCCTTGTAAAAGTGTCATATAATCAATAATATTTTGAAAACATTTTATAAAAAAGTGGATTTCTCTATCTTGTTACGGCTTTAATATCTTTATTTTCAGTTGTATTATATTATTTGCTCAAGAAATTTTTCCTTATATTTCCCCAAATAATATAGCATTCCATTCCTTAGATACAGTCGCTTCCTTTTAAAAATATCATTATAAAAGATCAGAACACATTACATTATAATTTATTCTTCATTAATTTACTTCTCTTGTCTCTTCACAAGATTGATAAATCCTTGAAGGCAAGTGCCTATTGAAAATGATTAGGTAAATATTTATCACCTAGTAGACCTTAGAAAATATTGGAATCTTGGTCTTTCTCTTCTTCCTTCCATTTTACATTCCTATAGAGGGCCAAACATGACATCGATTATATAAAGATGCTGGTACATTCCATTTGAATTAAATCGATAAAGTTGCATTTTTCTAGAGAGAACTGGATTTTTGAAGAAGCTGATTCTAGCTTGCCTCTTAATATCATTATGTATTAACTTTTACTTTTTCTTACCTATTGTATCTGTTTATCTCTTTCTTTTCAAGCTTCTAAACTTCTTTTGGTATCTCTGGGGTATTTTCCACCTCAAAATATTTTGTGGGAGGTGACCCCACCTCCCAGGAACTAGGCTGAAAATGCCAGATACTCATTTTTGTAGTTCTCTTACATCTAGTCTAGGAAGAAGGCTTCAGACAAACCTCGTCTGATCTCACGCCTTGTAAAGATTTTTATTAAGAGATACCAAGGCTGAGAATTATTCTGGCTGTGGAGGTAGTGATAATATTAGCAATATCCAGGTTCTAGTGGTGGCCATGACTGTGGTTCTAGTGGCAGTGCCTGGTTCACAGTACTGTCTGAGTAACACTAGAGTTCAGACATAGTGCTTGGGATGTCCTCATTGGACTGGTGTTTGTATGATTTTTGCTGTGCAACTTTTTTAATTTCTGCCCAGGATTTTTAGCTCGGTTCTTGAATTTTCTGACAATTGCATGAGCCATACAGTGTTTGTTATTTTTTTTAATAGATTATTATTTTTTAAAAAACCTAAATTTGTAAGAGTTGGTTTTTATGCTCATTGCAAATAATTTTTATTGATATATCAGAGCCTGACATCATTTTTATTTAACCTTATTTTATTTGCCTAACATGACTTATCCCTTTTGTTAGTTTGAAATAGATTCAGAATTTTATATGCTTAATTTGGTATATAGTTAAAAATTTTATTTAATATTGATTCTAGGTAGTAGGTAAATTGTGTTCTTATATGTAAATAATACAAAAGCTTGACATGGTTTTAAGCATGGCTTGTATCAAAGGTGTATATTTGAAAATTTGGTTATTTTCGTTCATTTTTAATCTGGGTATGTCACTAATAAAAAGCCAGGTGATTTTTAATACTATTTTGTAGAATTAATTAGGACAAATTATAGTTCATTTCAACTATCCTAATTAATTTTTACTTGTGCTAAAGTGTTAAAATACTTTGTGGGCATTTGATGTTCACTCTTTGCAAAATGAGGAAATATAACCTTATCACCAGTTAACATATCAAGTGTCTAACTAAATTTAGCTGAGACTTGTCCTATTATGTAAGTTCCCACTTATCCAAGTTGACTCCCATTAGCAACTGTGCCATAATGGCTTGTGGGAAGACTGAACAGAAAATTGAATTAATGCAAGCCATTTCTCAATCATTTCTCATTCTCATAAAATGATTAGAGCTGATGTAAGGGGGCTCATTAAAACAGAAAACATTACTCTCATTAAAAAGCCATTAAACCATCTGACTTCTCTGATTTATTTTATCATAACCTTATTTAGCCATTGTTGAAAAGTCACTGCACCCCAAATTTCTTTTCATATTGCTGGGGAAATGTTATCCAGAATGTACACTCTAGCTATGTGCCCACTTGAAGATCAAAACTGTCTCATGCTACTCTTGCTTGGTTTATAGCTCTTTGAGGCCAGGGCTTGACTACTATAAATTGGAGATCAGCTAACAATACTCAATTGGAATGGATTTACTTTCCAATATTTATTTTAGCTATTTTTAATCTGCATAAAATTTCTTAATCTTTTAACTCTATATTGTTTAAAGTTGAAGCTGAATTACTACTTATTCAGAATGAATGTCCATTAGTCATTGTACGATGATAGTGTGATTTTTTTGTTAAGCAGCAATAATTTCTATTGCCAAACCAAATAAAAGACCTACCCTGGAAAAATACATCTTCATGAAAGATCTCAGTTGAGCTTTAACTATGATGGAATTCAGTTGCTAACCAGTTTTCTGTTTTTCCTTAAAAATATTTCTTTACTATGTCTTCGTAAGAGTAGACCCAAATAAAACTGACTTGGCTTAAAAAAATGACTCAGTATGTATTACAAGTCACATAAAAGAGAAATATAAGCTATACTCGTATTAGGGAAAATTACACTAGCTGAGGCAATAGCTGAGCTTTGAAATCTCGGTGGCTTAATCCTAATGTCGTAGTCTGACTCTAGTTTAAGTAGGATTTGTCTATCTTGTAACTGTGCTTTTGGAATGTGGTGGACTTGGTGGTGGTCTGCCTACATCTTTCTTCAAGGAAGAACTCATTGTCCTCCAAAGACTGATTGAAGCAGGTATGTTAAGGTACAGCCACTTTAATATAATGTGATCCAACTCCGAACAGGCCATTTTTTATCTCCATAGCTCCCGGAGGGGTATATCCAGTGCCAGAATCTCAGCTTCAATCTCTACCTTGGCCCAATCCTATTTCCTTCTCCTCTCTTCCACAGGCTTTGACTCCAAAGGTAGTTGGTGATAAACATCCTCCCCACTACACTTAACCTCTGAGTCAACTTCACAGACAACCCAATATATTGTCTCCAATATTCGTGAGGCAGGAAAAGAGAGGGATAGACAAGGCACATAGGTTATTACATGCCACAGCCCCAAAATGACATGTAATGCTCTGCTCACAGACCATTGGCCAGAGTCAGTCATATGGCACCAAATAAACTGCAAGGCAGACTGTAGAAATGTAGGAGAACATTATAACTCTTGTTGACCACTGTCTGTACTAGAATATCCAAATTAGAATGCCATTTTTATCATAGTGAAAACATAGCTAATCATTGCAGTTGTTGCAAAATTATTTTTGTTTATACTCGTCTTTTGAATTTTCATAAAAATTTCTTTTTTGATGATTTAACTTATTCTTTATACTTTAAATATTTTCTATCACAATCATTCTGTTCCAGTTTTGACCTATATATAAAGAAAAGATGAAAATCATGGACTTGACATTTTTTCTATATTGAGTCACAACCTAATTGGTTGATGTTAAGCTACATGGAATCTCCATTTGATATTTTGTTAGAATACTCCTGTCCAATCAGTGAACCAAAGTTTGTGGTGTAGCAAAATAATAAGTGTAATCATATGATCTTAATGACATAGAAAACAAAAATGATAAATATTATGGGGAACTAACTGGAAACTAATAAGCTACACTTGTAAAGGTAGGTACTATTATTATTCACATTTTATAAGGACTAAATAGAGTTCTCAAGAAATTAGAAAACTTGTCCAGGTTCACCAACTAGTAAAGGTAGCTGGGACCTAAACTTCATATCCATCTGGCTTCAAAGTCTGTGCTCTTAACTACTGTACTAGACTCACTGGGAGAGTCATTGTCTGTAGGTTTTTCTTCAACTTTCTCTCTCCTTAATTTCTCACTCTATTTTAGATTTACAAAAAGGATGAAATTGGTCAATTGAAGTATAGTGGCTAAATTATATATATATATACCCACACATATATATTGTACATATGTATAAATAATATATTTATATATAAAACTATTTACATTTCATTGATATTCAAATAGAATTTTGCTTTTTGAAATAGTTACTTTTCCCAGATAAAGTCATCATGTAGCTAAATGCCTCTAAATACTGCATATATATTTCCAGATTTAAACTGGAAACAGTAGACTAGGTGTTACCTTAGAAAATGTATCTTAGTCTAGAAAAATACCTGCAAAGTAAAAAATGCCAATTTTTCCTATTCTAATGAGTCTAGATTTGTGACTTAGGAATTTTTGTTTTATCTTCTTGAGTACATTGAAACATTTATCACATGATATGATTGTTTTAGACAAACTAACACTAATACTGAAATTTTAACTTACTGATACTGTACTGATACTGATAGTGTTATTGATATTGGTTAACACTAATACTGATGTTTCTACTTACAATGTAAGTAGTTTAATTGCATGTCTAAATTAATTGAGATACATTAGTTAATTTGAATGATCAAAGAATGAACTTGCAATCTGAAGAAAAGTTTATGCAAAGAGGTTGACATCATTGGGACAGTCCTAGAACACCACACGTGGATCTACCTTAAGGGCGATGGAGGTTAACTAAGCTCAAAATAATCAGACGCTTAGTCATTAGTTTTTAAGTAGAAATGTTTAGAATGAGAGGAGGCATATACTCCAGTTTTTCTGATAAGTGCACTGACTTTGTATAAATCTACATGGAAATCCTGAATATAATCAGAAGTTGGCCTGGTCAACAAGGTATAACACAAGAGAAATTGATTAGGTGATATTAATGGCTCCCGCCAAGCAACATAGATTCATGAATCCAACTCCACCTGTCCTCACAATAGATATGCTAGTTCCTAGTGAGGTCTTCCTCTTCCCAGAACTAGGCTGGAAACGCTGTCTGAGCCAGCTGCTTTGATGTTTCATTTCTAGGCTCCATTGTTTCCAACCACACCCCCACAAATACATTCACACACATTCAAACTATGAATCTCTATTTAGGTGTGTTCATAACTTCAGATTAATTAATCTAAACTCTTCTGGAAGGCATTCCTTCCCTTCGGAGTTTCAGTGAATACTTCTTCTCTTAGACACTCAATATTAGTGTTATGGTTAAGTTAATATTACATATATCTAATATCTATAAGCATTTAAGTTAATACATTGTGTAGGTAGTAGATCAAAAATTCAAAATTACTCTTTTTGATTACCAAAAGTAATCATTTAACAATTTTGCTCTACTAAATATGCATTCATCTTATGCCCTCAAAAAGTCAAGTATATTTCCTTAGACAATTTGAAATATATAATACACAATGCTTAACAATATTTTGTTTCCTAGTTTGAAATTCATGGAGGAATACCATATTTTTGGCCTTTTATTCAATTACCTTTTTTTTTTAAGAACTGTTTCAGATTTACAGAAAATTTGTGACAATAGTAGAGTTTTCATATACTCTGCAACCATTTTCTCCTATTATTAACATTTTATATTAGTATAGAACATTTGTTACAAATAATGAACTGATACTAATATATTATTATTAACTAAAGTCCATACTTTGCTCAGGTTTCCTTACAGTTTACCTAGTGTCTTTTCTATCTAAAGAAATCATCAAGATTACTCTGTTATCTTCCAGGCTTCTCTTGTCTGTGATAGTTTTTCAGGCTTTTCTTGTTTTTGATTAACTTGATGGTTTTGAGGTGTACTGGTCAGGTATCTCATACAATGCCCCGTTATTGGGATTTGTCTAATATTTTTGTTCATGATTAGACTGGGATTATGAGTTTGGGGAAGCAACACTGCAGAGGTAAAATGTCATTTTCACCACTGTTCATCAAAGATACATATTATCAACATGATCTATCACTGTTGATCACCTCGATAACCTTGAAAACCTGATAGTGCTTGTGAAGTTTCTCTACTAAAAAATTTTTTTTTCTCCTTTTCATACTGTACTCTTTGGAAATAAAGTGATTATGAACATTCAACACTTAATATGTGGGGATCAATGACCCAACTCTTGAGAGAAGAATATCTACCTCAGTTATTTTATATCTATTCATTATCTCTACATGAGATATTTATCTTCTTTCTTTATTTGTTAATAATTTAATTATATTGGTATGAACTCATTGATGTTTATTTTATACTTTGGATTATAATTCAATACTATTTTATTTACTTTGTTGCAGAAATTATTCCATCTTTGGCCATTAAGACCTTGTTCTTTCATTTGGCTCCTCTGTCCTATGCCATAACCCAGTCATTGTTTTTACTTTTTTCCTTTCTCTCTCTCTCTCTTTTTTCTCTCTCTCTCTCTTTTTTCTTTTTAGTACTTCCTGTTTTCCACTATAGGATGCTGTAGACTATTGTATATTTTCTTCCACAGTCCTAAAATCACTCACTTCTTTTATTGGACAATTGTGTTAGAAACCACGATTTGGATACCAGGTATGCTGGTAGCTTGAAATATCATTACATTAAGGCCCTTTCAGATGACAGCACAAGGAAATATATGTGGGTATACTAACTTATACATATACATATATTTGTAAATATTTTTCTATCTCTATCAAGCTGAACATGAATTCATACTGATGTCTCCAACACTAATTCATTATCACATTAATCTTTCTAGCCTCCTTCCCTTGTTCATTTGTAAATTTCCACTGCTGCAGCGGGAAACCTGACTCTATCATCAGCCATTCATTTACCTGATTATTCCTTTCCTTTATGCCTATATAGGAGTATCAGCATTGTAAACTTGCACCCTCATAGAACAGTATTATAAACTAGAATACAGTACTTATATAATCATTTTGCCTTTAGTTTTACAGATTGCACTTATTTTCAGTTTATTTAAAGCAATACTTTTTACCCACCTGCTTAAGTGTGGTTGTTTCATATGATTTTAATAAAGTTAGATTCTTTTATTACAGTTTATATTACTTCCTGAGAGGCCCTGATATCCTAAACTTTTAAAAGTTTCATCTATTAAGGTTCAATCTTTGTACTGTAAAGTTCACTGGGTTATGACAAATGTATATGGTGTTATGTATCTGCCATGTGGTATCATATAGAATAATTTCACTGCTCTAAAAAAATATCTTGTGCTTTACCTATTCAACCCTTCCCTCCTGCACCCTAACCTGTCAATAAGTGATCTTTTACCGTTTCTGTAGTCTTAGATTTTCCGCATCATATAATTGAAATCACACACTATGTAGCTTTTAACACACTTCTTTCATTTGGCAAGAAGCATTTAAAGTTCATCCATATCATTTTGTAGCTGGATATGTCACACTCTCTGTCTTTAATCAGCATATTGAACCATTCTCAGTTCAGTTAAATTATTATTGATATATTTGAATTACTATCTACCTTTTACAAACTGTTTTCTATTCATTGTGCTTGTCTTTTGTTCCCTGCCTTCCCTTTTCTTTCCTTTCTTTGGTTTTTATCTGAGCATGTTACATAATTTTATATTATCTCTTCTATTTGCCTATCAATGATAGTTCTTTAAAAAAATAGTGGTTTCTCTAGAAATCACAATATAATTTTTTTAACTAATCCAAAGTCCCCTTCCAATAACAATAGATTGTGTAGGGACCAAGGGTGTTGGTCCTCTCAAGTATTGCTGAAAAATCACTCACAATAAGGCAGATTAATAAAACAAAGAGATTACAAATTTATTGACCATGCATACAAGGAGAACGACAGTGTGGTTGCCCAATATCCCAATGACATCCAGAAGCTTATATACCCTATTGAGATTACAGAAAGAATGGGAGCTTTAATCCTGGTAAATAGGTTATAGAAGTAGGGGAAGAAGAATTCTATTGAGGGGCAATAAATGATTATTACCAGGGAGAATTGTTAGGTGGAGAACAGACTTTAACTTTTTAATAGTTTTCTTGGATTTTAGATGATCTTGGAGACAGTCATTATCTTGTAAAGGGGTCTGCTCAGGTGTGGTTACATTCTTGGTCTTATTTTCCATAATGGATGATGAGATAACATGTAGAAGAACAAGGACAATTGTTTTCCTTGGTGAGTCCATCCTGTCTTTATATAGTTAGGGATAAAGTCTCTTCCAAAGCCTACTGATCTCCAAAGGATTTTAATTCAAAATACTCATTTTACCAGGGAGCGATACTTTGGGGTGAAATACCCTCCACTTCTTAAATGTAGTGTAGGTAACTTACAAAAGAATATACTCAATTTCTGCCTCCTATGACCTTGCCACAGTCCATTTCTCTTATCTCTATGCCATGAACATTGAATACATTGTTAGTATTATTACCTTTGACAAGAATAATAAAAATAAAAATGTGTTTTTCTTGAATTATTCCTTCTTTGATGCTTTTCCATTCTTTAAGAGATCCAAGTTTCAGACCTATATCACTGTCTTTTCTAAGAAGAGAATATTTCTTACAATATATTATAGTCCTGCTGGCAATCAATTTCCTTAGTTTTATTTTTTTGTTTGAAAAATATTTTATTTCTCCTCATCTTCAAAAGGGCAATTCTGCTAGCTATAAATTTGTAGGTTTGTGATTATTTTCTTTTAATACTTTATATACTTTACACCCTTCTTGCTTGCATCCACTGTGATTCTTATCCCTGTTCCTCTGTAGGTAAATTGTTTATCCTTTAGCTTCTTTCATTATTTTTTCCTGTCTTTGCTTTTCTGCAATTTGACTATAATATGCTTAAGGATAGTTTTTTTTGGTTGTTATCCTGTTTGGTATTCTTGACCTTCCCAGATCTGGGGTTTGTCTTGTGTCATGATTTTGGAGAAGAAGTTCTAGGTGATTATTACTTCACACATTTCTTCTGCTCCATTCTCACTTTCTTCTCTTCCTGCTATTCCTATTACAGGTAGGTTACACCTTTTGAAATTGAAATTGTTCTGGATGTTCCATTGTTTTAATTCTTACTTTTTCTGTGTTTGCATTTCAGTTGGAATGTTTCTACTGATCTGTAGTAAAGCTTACTTATCCTTTCCTCAATTATGTCTGATTCTACTAATGAGCCCATCAAAGATATTCTTCATTTCTTTTAAATATTTCTATGTTACCTTTTTATTCTTTCTTAGAGTTTCCATCTCTCTGCTTATATTACTCATCTGTTCTTACTTGCCATCCATTTTTTTTTCCCATTAGAGGCCTTAATTTGGTAATTACAGTTATTTTCAACTACCTGTCTGATAATTTCAATGTCATATTCGAGGCTGGGTCTGATGCTTGCCTTTGTATTTCCTCAGACCATGTTTCTTTCTCTCTCTCTCTCTCTCTCTCTCTCTCTCTCTGTCTTAAGTTTTTTGCCTTCTGGCACAACTTATTAATTTTTGGTTGAATGCCTGAAATAATATATAAGATAATAGGAACTGAGGTAAATGGGTCTTTAGTTTGAGATTTTAGGTTCATTTGGCTGTGTTTAATGTTTGCTCTAGGTACCAGAATCATCAGATGGCTCCAGTGCTTTTTTAATTTTGTGCCTGTCTTGTCTTTGGGCTTACCTAAGAACTCTTCCTTAAATCTGTTTCTTACAGATCTTTTAGCTGTAACCCATTGTTATTAAATTGGAGCTCTTTTGTTGTGGAAGTAAAGAGTCTTGGAGAGGATTCATTCTATAATCCTATGACTAAATCTCAATCTTCTCCTGGGCCTGTGTCCCTTGGCCCTGTTTGACCTTCACAAGTGTTTCTCTGCTTTTTCCCTCTTAGGTGAAGTGATAGCAAGGATCGTATTTAGGGAAATGCACTTCCTGCAGCTGAAGCACAGACAGTGATCTGGTAAAATCTTTTCCAGTAGAGATTAAGCCTTTGTTACATAGAATAACCTAAGCATATTTCTAAATGATTTCCTTCCTCTTCCTCTCTGCCAGAGCCACAGAGCTATCTTCCTTGGCTCTCTCCATTGTGATATCTTTGAGGTAAACCCACAAATTTGTGGGGACCTTGTGCATCCCTAAACTATCTTACTCTCCCACTATTTCATACTTACACTGCAGCAATTTGTCAAATTACCATGTAAGTGTTCCTACCAGTTTATGGCTTCAACGGCCTCTACTTCTAGTAAGCAGATCTTCCCTGTGATTTTCTGAATGCACTTGTCATTCCATATTTCAGGATGGTGGTTTGTTCTTTGTTGGGTCCAGGAAAAAATGTTGATTTTTATTTTGTTCAAACTTTTTTATTGTGGTTAGGATGGAAGTGATGACTGCCAAATCTTTATATGTCAGAGCTGAAAATGGATGTTTTTACCCTCTTTTTTTTTTTGCTATTTATCAAATATGGGTCCAAGGCTTAAGTATATAAAGCCTTCACACAATGCTTGACACAGGATAGTTACTCATTAAATAATATTTTTTCCCTTTACTTTCTGCTATACACATAACAAGATAAGGTTCAATTTTTGATGTAGTAATGGTGTCACCAACACTGAACTGACTCCTGTGATACAGTAGTTTCCTCTCACATTAAAAGTGTCAGAAGAATTTATCTTCACTTTATATTGTTGATGCTTCTTTCATGTATCCTATAATATTTTTTATTGTCCTTGAGCCATACCTTATGGTAGACATTAAGTCTGACACCTTAAGGCAGATTGCATCTGAAATTGTTTTGATATTATTTTCAGTTTTATTTTTTTTCTCTTTGATTCAAGCCTGCATTTTTAAAAAGTATTAAATCCAGAGAAATTAAACAAGTAAAATCTGATCCAGAAGAGATCCTCAGAATTCAAAGTAAATTCTCTTTCTCTCCAACCCTCCCTCCCTAAATTATTATAATAGAGTGAACTTGCAGCTGTATAAGTCTCTGAAATTCCACATATAAATATCAGTCATGGTGTTACAGGCACCATGAAGAGCTATTGCTATACTGAATAACAGATACTGAAAAAGCTTTGTTCTAGACTATGAAAACAAAGTCATAAAGTCTAGATTCCTAAAAATGAATAATATCATCAGTTATTCTCATCTGTGAGTAAAGGAGAATTTGTAATTCTTTTTAATAATCTTTATACACAGTAAACTTTGGTTCTCAAGAAATGATCTAAGATATTCACTAGTAATTGAGAGACAGAAAAAACTCTAGAAATTCCCAGCTCCAAAAAGTTATTCATGATAGTAAAAGAATTAATGCCATGACTTAGGAAAATTAAGGGAAAAAAATAGAATAATTTCTATGCTATGTAAAAATTAGCCACAGACATAGTGGGTTAAAATAACACACATTTATTATTTCACAGTTTCTGTGGGTCAGGAGTCCAGGTGTGGCATATCTGGATCCTTCGCAATACTGCAATCAAGGTATTGAATTGAATCGGTCTGTGTTCTCATTTGAAGGATTGACTGTGGAAGGGTCTGCTTCCAAGTTCTTTCAGGTCATTGGCAGAATTTATTCCCTTTTGGCTATAGGATTCAAGACAACTTGATTCTTTGAATTCAGTAACAGAGGAAGAGAGAGAAATAAAAGTCTTATATAAATTAGCAAAATCGTGGGAGTGACTTTCTATTACCTTTGTGCATTTTATTGGTTAGAAGCAAGTCATGAGGGGGATAATATGGAAGATATGAACCCAAAGAAGCAGAGATCACTGGGTAATGTCTGTCTAACATGGACTGTTAGAACCCAAGTGATATTCAGTACATGTAAAGTTTGGAAATTTCTATCACATTTAATGAAAAGTCAAAGTTGTATGGAAAATTATGATCTATAATTAAATTATTGTACTTTAATTTCAACTTAGTTGAAATTAATGACATAATAGAATATTAAATAAAAAGAAATTGGCTTACAATACTGAATATTTACTTGATGATAAATTGTCAGATAGTTGATTATTACATGGAGAAAAATACTTTAGAAATTGAAAATATATTAAATTGTTTATTATTCAGAACCTTCATAGATTAGATATTTTATATACATGTATATATATACACACTACAAATAGAAAAAAAATCAAATAAGTTGAAAAAATTATCTGTACAGTTAGAGTAAATGTATATGTAAATTGGTTGGTAAGAACATATTTTTGTGGAAAGTTATACCAATATTATCTTAATAACACTAATGTGAATAAAGAAGATATTATGATGAATCAATAAGTAATTTAATACTACCGAAGATGTTTACAACAGCTTCTATGATCTTTCAAGTCTGTTGGACATTTGTCTATCACTCCACATGGAGAGATTTTCAGAATCTTATAAGCAAGGTGTGGTTTAAAGAATCCCAGAATAGGAAATCAGAGACATGGGTCCTGCTGTGAACTGGCTTAGATTTTAGGCACATTGTTCATTTTATTTTGAAAAGGAATCTGGATGGGGGTTATTGTTTAATTTAACAATGATAGACATTTCTGCTTCTACTTTCTGTTTTTAAACCTCAACAATGTTCAGATTAGGCTTTCCACAGTGAAACTTCCAAGAGTGACACAAATGATCAGGACTTCATTGTAAGGAGTGAAAAAATACATTCTTAGACATGTTCAAAAAGCTCATGTAATGTTAACCAGGAAAAGGGAGTTAAAGGAATGGGATCACACGCCAAATAAAACACCACACATTGAAAAATAAGACTTACATTCTTTGGTTAAAAAAAATCTGCACTTTTAAAATTTAAAGATAAGAGTTATTTCCCCTTGTTTCTACCTACTTATTCATTGCCATTTTATACTATTTTTTTTAATAAAGAATTTCTCCCTCATTCAGGTCAGCATACAAAACAGGTTTACAATGTGTTCCAGTTTCTTTCCGAGTTTGCATTCCAAAATGATATAATGATATTTATTTACAGAGAATCATACTACAACAGAGAATATTTACTACAAATACAAAACAAGGCTTTATTATTGTGAATTTACTCCTGATCCAAATTAGTGATTGTTAAATAGAATGAGCGTGATCTTTCAAAGTGATTTCGTTTAGAATCCTGATTGTCACCAACATTATGAAGTCTCAAACAAGTTATCTTTCATCCTGTACCCTCATTTTTAAACTGAAACTTATTATCTCAACATTAGAGGCTGGTTGTGAGGATTAATGAGATAAGTAAACCACCTGGAATGGTTTTGGCCCACAGGAATGAACAGTACATGACAACTTTAATGGCTACAGTGATGAATATGAAATCTTTTGCTGTAGAGTTGAAAATTTTATTAATCTAAGCATTAAAATTAGTTGTGTCCTCTGTCTCAATAGGGTGTATACACCCATATAAAGCTTCACGTGAAATTGAAAGTATGGTTTCAGACAAAGAATTCAAGAGAAGAGTTTCTATTTTTCTTAAATATGCACCATTGTAATATATTTTAAATATTATGGAATTGAAGAGTTATTTACTATAGCCCTACCATTCTAAAGATGAAAAAATAAGGTCATTCATCATTCATTCATACAGAAAGTATCACCGAGCACTCATTTAGATGCTAGTCATCCACCAGTGACAAAGGAATGAAAGAATGAAGGGATGACTGTATACTTATTCTCAAATAGCTTATACTCTAGTGGTATAGAGAGAGATTAAACAAAATAACCTAAAAATACCTGGCCCAGAGAAGTTGTGATATTTTTCATGGTTATAGAATTAAAGGACTAAACCCAGATTTTTCCACTTTAAGTCAATGCCTAGAAATAATTTTCTGCACATTTCAGATATTCCCAGTTTTTTTTCTTTCTGATAACATTTTCACATTTTGTCCTATCAACTGAGTTTAAATTTTGTAACTTAAATATATTATGCTAATTAAACTATATGTCAACTACATTTATCACATTTTCTTGATTCTATCACATGGTGAATTATATAACCTAAAGACTTTCAGCACAATTATCAGTGCTTTTGCAACTGAATCATTAAAGTATTCTAAATGATACTTTATGCAAATACATACTATTCAATAAAGATTTCATGGACCTATAAATTTGTTTAATATGTGGTTTATATTATTGGGTTACCTGATACATAAAAATCAGAGACTCTTGTACTGACATAAATCAGGAGTTAAACAGTACATTTTACTCTTAAATGCACTTTCTGATTCAAATTAGTAGGTAAATAACATGATTACTCTTCTTAGTATATACTGAAAAAAATTATATGCTATAGAAAAAAAATGTGATCACCATAATAACACCAACCCATACTCATCCATCAGTGTGTTTCTACTCATCAAGCCCTAGTTTAGCACTTTATATTAATACAGTTTAGTATTAGCTCATTTAATACCCACTTCAGTATTTGAAGTATATGCTATTATTAGTCCCACTTTATAGATAAAGAAAATAAAGAAGATAGAGCTTAAAAAACTTGGTCCAGGTCACACCTCTATTCAGAATGCTACACAAAATATATGATAACTGACAGATACCTTATACAGATAAGAAGCATTACAGCCATTTTAGAAGGAGTGATTATGGGAGTAGGGAAAATGAAGAAAATTGTCATGGAGTTTTTACCCTAGAGACGGGGTACACAAGGCCCAGAATTCAGATGAAGGGGCATTTGTGCTGCTGAGCTATGAGTGAAATAACATGTAAACTATTATTTGGGTAAAGCTGTGAGGAGAAAATCAAGATGGAATCCATGATCCATAGTGTAATAGCTGGAAACATTCCTGGCATGGTAGATTGGCAAGATTTTAAAAGACATGAAAGAAAACGATTCAAAGAAATTGTTTCCTTGTTGTTTGTAAAAGACATTTGCAACTCTCTCCTATCCCAGCTTGTATAGGAACTTCGGCTGTTTTAGATTCTGTTTGAAACTAGAAAATCATCTCTTGGTTTGACAACCTGTACTTGGGCCTAGGACAGCAAAGTCCAATATTCCCCCATGCCGATGGTAAGATACAGACCTTTTCTGCTTTGATGTATTGTAATAGTCTCTGTATTTTTGGTGCTGCTCTCAAAAATATGCCTGTGGAGGAAGAATGACATAACAATGATACATATAGATACTTCACAAAAGCTACGGAATAAATCAGGACTCTTATTTATCATAAGAAATTGGAGTGAGACAGTCCATAAATTTATCTCAGTTTACATTCAAGATAAAAGGCAACCAATACTTTCCACCCAATCCAGCATCATAGAACCTACAGACAAAGCATGTTACTAAGGCAAGGAGTAAAATAATGGAGATATGATACCAATAATATGAACTGATATTGCTAGCTTTATGCTGCATTCACTCTAAATTCTTCTGGCTTTACCAAGTTCTCAATATTTAAAGGAAAAAAAAAACACTTACTGGTTTTCATCGATTTTGAGTAACTCAATTAAGTCCACTTAAATTCATCACTTGCCTTAGCTGGATAAACTTAGTGTTAATAGTGTCTCATCAAAGGTAAATACTGCACAAATCCTTAATCATCTTCTCATTTTCTGTGTTTTTGTAGTCCTTTACATTTTAAGTCATTTCTTATCTTTTTACTGCGGGGCAATACAAACTGAGACACTTCTTTATATGAAAGCAGAAATCCCTGTTCTATATGGTGGTTGTAAGGAAGCCAAATTGTGTTGTATTTATCACATTCCTAATATTCCTGAGGTTTCTATTTTTTTTTCTTTGTCACTCAGTATATTTTTAATGTGCTTCCTTGGTTTCTTGTGTTTAAGTGGAAATTTACTCTCATGCTTCATAGAAATGTGAGATATAAAAGGATAGTTATGAAAACTTTGCAGAATAAAAAGTGATATTTAAATACTTAATAATAATTAATAATTCTGTAGCTCATAGAAATAAAAGAGAAATTCAAGCAAATACTTCTAAGTGAATCATCTTTGCTGTCTAGAGCTTTCTAAATAGATGGAAAATTTGAATTCCTGTTGGGCTAGAGAGAAATAAAACCATCATGAAATATCAATGTAAAAGTCATAGTATAAATAACAACAAAACAACAGCAACAACAAAGTGATAAAACATCTCTACCTAAGTCAAATGAAACTGTGAAATGCATGTTTATTATTTGAATGTATACAATCAGCATTTTACTTTAAAAAGTCTTTGTATTGACTTTACACACTTTGTATCCTGAGGAAATTAAATGATATAATATTTGAGAACAATAAGCTAGAAACATCTATATCATAAGGAAATAAGATGTGGAAATAGTGGGAAACAAAATAAAAAACATGATATTTAGTCTCAGAAGAGTTGGTAACTGAAATTGGGGCACTGTGGAATAACTCACTCATTTTCTGCATATGCTAACTTAGCATTTTTTGGACCCCTAGAAAGTTAAAAGAAGACATGAGAAAACAAGGACAGCTTCTATGGTAGTGAGATAAACAACAACCACATTAATTAAAAGCAAAGCATAACTATATATGCCTTTTTGCAACTCACATTAAAATTTGATTTATAATATAGGATCTATTTGATTGTTCTATAATAAATTGTCATTATATAAAAAATGCTATGTCAACAATCTAGGTTATATATTCAACATATAAATATGGTTAACTTCTCAGGTGAGAAAAACTTACCAAGTTTTTTATTAAAATTAAACCAGTAAAATATCTCTTTTCTACTTTATTTCTTTTCATTAAAAAATATAAACTTCTTATCTTTTTAAAATTATATATTATGTTGAGGAAGATTTCAAAAAATGCTATGCATAGTTATTCAGTTTGCTGTTACTGTTCTTGTTTATACCTCCGAAAGAGGTATATGTACATTACAATGTATCAGTAATTTGAATAATAAGATAAAGAGAAACACAAGCAATTAAAACTTAATAGATGGTTTTAATTAGCAGACAGCAACTCCTAATAGTAGAGAAAAAATAGGATCATATTCTTTTAGTACTTTAACTACAATTCACACAAATATTATTACTATAATACTATCACTATATTTCTTTACAAATCTGCACATTTTAATAGATATGTTTAATAGATGAATGTAGATGTCTTATTTGATGCTCTTAGAAAAGAAAAGTAAATTCCTAGACCCCGCAAAATAAATTGATTATATTAAAATATTTCTCCCTCCTCTAACCTGTATTGAAGTGATAAAGGAAGAGATTTAGGATCATAAAGGGAATAATCATAAAGGCAAGGTCCTAATTTACTTCCCAGTTTTATTTCAACTTAGTTCTTCATTGCTACAAGGCATAAAAGTTATTGAATTTTACTACATTCACATCACACTGGTTTCCTATCAAACAGAATATCAATGGAACACCTCTGCTGAGCTCCCTACATGAAATTGTCCTTTTGTATGTCTCATAATCGGTGGCGATGTGGCCAAGCATCTGGTGGTGACAAGCAGACGTCTTTGATTTATTGGCTAATATCACTGCTTGTTAGTGGATGGTTGAGCAGGAGACTAAAAGAGCATAAAATCAGAGAGAATAAATTATGAAGGCACCGAACTGTGCCATTATAAACCCTTCCTTGTCACAGCTGTGACATCTTATAGGAAATGGAGGATGACAGCGGTGTTCATTCTTCAAAGGGCCAATGCCTTCTACTTGTGATCCTGACCATAAATAAATAAATAAAGCAAACCAACCACATAAGCAAGTCGGAACTCAAATAGGAAATGCCTTCCTCTCAAAAGAGCACTTGGATTCCAGTTTTCTTCTACTGAAAGTAGAGCAGAACAAAGCTGGCTTCGATTAAAAGCATACACCGGGAAAGCTCCAGGATATTAAGCACATCAGTTGTGTGTGCTAGAACATGGAAAATTCAGAAGGTGAACTTATCCTGCATTGCTTTTCCCTTTAGTCACCTTGAAAAGGTTAGTCTTATTTGGTTACCCAAATCCTATTTTAGTGAGTGAATTTAGCCGATCCATTCATACTACAAAACTTGGCCTAGGAAATGATTTTCAGATTGCCTGACTTTAGTTAGTATTTGGTAAAATAATGTTACAGAGTAATTAAACATTTTAAACTGGTTTTAAAATTAGTTTCATCTGTTAAAGTCATTACAACACAACCCTAAATAAAAATTTATTATAAGTGCATATTAAAAGAAAAATACGCAATATAGTGGAGAGAATATACATCTCAAAACTTGGAATCATTTCTTAGATTTTCGTCTTATATTACAACTACCTTTTTAAAGTTAGGTTTCTCTGAAACACACAATTATATTATTTTACAGTGAGAATTTAATATTTTATAAATTATTGAATTTAAGGAAGATAAATCAAAGAAAAGACAAAATAAATAAATGTACTCATCATTTTCACAGATGCTATTTCAACTGCATATTTTCATTAATTCATTCCAAAAGTCACCAAAAGGTAATTTTTTGTTCAATCTTTAGTATATTAATAATATGTTCTTTACTGGGAAATGCTAATGGAAAGATATTATAAGACAAGGTTCAGCATTGTCCAACAGCATGTTTGGGAAATTATAAGAAAAACAGCATGGATAGTGAAAGAATGTGTGAGAAGGAGTGGTGGGAGGCAAGCTTACAGAGAGAAATTGTGAACTGATTATGAAAGGATTTGCCTGCCATGAAATAATACTGAATGATTTATTAGTTTATATTCTGCTCCATTTTAGAAAGGGTTCATTACTAATTACAAAGATGCACAAAATATAGTAAGATGCCATAAAGTAAATGTAAGTTTTAAAAAGAATAAAGAAAAGTGACGATATTAAAATGAGCCAAGAGTAAAGCTAATACTAAAATACATAAGCTTCTTTAATATGCTAAAGATGGTTCTTCATTTTTGCTCAAAGCTTTTTATCAGTCACCATGAAAAGAGAAACTGTGTCAACTATATATCCAACTATATATCCTCAACATTGCAAGAGGAAAAAAAGGACAATTTTGTACAACTTTTTTTTTGTGTATAATATATTCTAATTACATCACACTAAAGAGTTGAAGTTAGACAAAGCACTTCCATGGGGATGGAGTGCAGTGGGTACTTAAAATATTGACTACATATGTCTCAAAGATTATTGTCCTTAGGTAGAGGTATCCCTGTTTTCTTAAGTAGAGCCACAAGTTTAACTCCAAATAAATTCAAGATTTTCTCAAAATAGTTCCCAATTTATATAATAAAAATAACCTTTCTACTTATTTTTTTAAATTTATTTTTCACATGTGCAACATACCCAGATGAGTTTTTACTCAAGTTGGAGGATACATATCATAGATAATTGAACAAAGTAATTTTGTAATGTGGCCTATAGCAAACTCACTTTTTAGTGACCCTTCTAAAAGATGATCTTCCATAAAAGCTGAAATAGAGGTTAAATGAGAGGTCTTTGTAACTCCTGATTGACAGAGAAGTGTGCATTAAAATTTTGTGATTAGAAACACCAAAGAGTGACTTGACTTATGATCCCTAAATCAAAAGGAGCAGAGGCAGATTCTCCCAATTGCAGATATTGATTTAGAATAGAGTTGCCGCTCAAACAACAGCATCTTGCAGCTTGACCCAGAAGAAGTAGTGGCCAGAAATTTTTGTTTGTGTGCAGTGGATAATGATTCTACAATATAAGTCTAGGAAGGGCAACTATTCCAATGATATTACAGGTATGAGGCTGGAGCCTCAGAGTTCTTCTCTAAAAGCAAAAGACGATTAACTTGGAAGACTTTGGTGGAGGGTAGAAGTGCCCAAATGTGTATATAATACAAGGGAATTTCGACTTTGAGCTTAATTGCAAGGGGCCATAATATTTGCCATAAAATGTACACTTGAGTAAAAAGAAATATAGAGAACTAAAAGCCAGCAGGCTTCTGTGAAGAAAACAACAACAGAAAAACCATTTGGAGTCACAATATTTGGGATAGATCTTCGTGCCATCTTGATATTGTCTTCTAATGTATGACAGGATGTATTTCTCTGAACCTTAGTAATATTGTTCAATATTTAGTGTTGTTGTGGTTCTAAATAATGTATAAAACAAAGTGTCAATTATAAAGCTTTATTTGAATGCTCATTTTGTCCATAGAATTCATAGACTATTTTGTCCACAGAACTCATAGATAATGCTGGGCTATAGCCAACTCTAAAGATAGTTTTCAAAATGATGATTAAGATTGTATTTCTATTTCCTAGTGATTCTCTTCTGTCTCTTTTAGAATTAGATTAATTATTGGCTTTATGTATTTAATTTTAAAAAGTATAGATAACTTATCTTGAAGCATAATTATAAAATTCTTTGAGAATCCTTTAGATTATGGATACTTACACAACTCATTTTGTGATTTTATTGCTATATATGAGAATATTACCGGATTG
Source organism: Cheirogaleus medius (assembly GCA_008086735.1). NCBI lineage: Eukaryota > Metazoa > Chordata > Mammalia > Primates > Cheirogaleidae > Cheirogaleus > Cheirogaleus medius. The sequence goes on from VBSM01003159.1 coordinate 1,261,595, forward strand.
TAAGCAACTATTTTACCTACTATTTTAACTTCTAGTAAGATTTATACATACATATATAAACATGCACATACATCTGCATATATTTCAAACATTAAAACTGGCAAATTATAAATTTTACATTTTTATATAATTTATGCATAATACACACTTATATACAATACTATTCTTTGAATATATATTCTTGAGTACATATACTAGTGTCATACATCATGCAAAGTGGTTTATACACATTATTTTAGTTAGTCTTCACAAAGTATCTGAAAGGATATTATTTTAATAGTTTAGAAATATGAAATGGCTAACAAGTGAAAGAGCTCAGATTCAGATTTGGATCTTTTAAATTTAATTAAGTCCAAGTTTTTTGGTTTTGGTTTGTTTTTATTAAGCATACTATCTTTTATCTCAATAATGAATTGAATAATGATTTCATTATTCAGAAAGAAGACCTAAAATGATATTTTTCCAATGTATCAATAATCTAACTTCAAAATGAAAGATTTCATGACAATTGTAAAATTTTGTGTCTTAAATTTAGCTGACACTTCCTCTGGAGATTTCTGTGTTGTTATCGAGATTCTGATTATTATCTGTTGGAACATTGCTTATTTTCAAGTTCTGACTTACTCTCTTTAGCATTTTGTTTTTGGTTTCTCAGGTATATGGAAAATGCATATGAATATTTCCTGTATTGGATGTTATCCAATCTTCGATAGAATATAAGTGTGTATCTCCTTTATGTGAAAAGGAAAAATCTTGTCTATAATGGATCTCAACAATCCGAAGAGCATTCTCCACATTTTCATTTGTAATGAGAGAGCATCAGAAATATATACCTTCCAATAACAAGATTCCTTGCATTGAAGAAAGCAGCAATAACAACGTGGGCAACTTTCCCATCAGGCTTGCCTTATTTGGTTTGAGGTAGCACTGCAATTAAAACATTATTGAGGCGAATTCTCAGTGGCTCAGCACTAGACACTTCTTACACACTTGAGTGGGTACAAGTGTAGCCATGTGCAGCCACGTGTGGTAAATCTGTCAGAACTAACAGCAGGGGCTCTGATAAGAGTTCTCCATCAGTAAGTCTGCTTGATAGCTCAAGGTCTTTGAATTGTTATCATAAGCAGAACCCGAGAGTGAAGCCCATACTAAGGGTCTGTTCAGATTTCTTCAGTGTATGTTTTCTTAACTTTCCATAGGTTTATTCTGTTTTGGTCATCTGAGATCATGTTGGAGTTTAAACCTAACCCTAGCTAGTCCTTGTCACATTTAAGTGCTTCCCCCGCCTTGATGAAAGAAAGCAAGAAATGTCATATGTGAGGAGGGTGTAAGAAACTATTTTCCAAATAGAATAGTATGTTTTGTGAGAATAAGAAACAATTAGGTTTACTATATTTTCATTCTCATGTAACCATTACACGAGCTCATATTTTAGAGGATGAAGCAATTATGTTCAAATTCCTGATGCTAGGGTTCTCCAGTCTCTACTTCAATAGTTTTTCTAACCTCAATATAGCGTAGTCTCTACTCCAGCCAGACTGGCTTAATACCTACATCTTTCCTGCATCTTTGTCTGACAATGCCTCTGCCTTCTTCAGACAACTCAGCTTGGCTTTCCACACCATACCCCTATCACTGATATTTCCTGGCCTGGGACCATAATCTAATCCATATCATATACCCTTGAGAACTAATTGCTGAAAGTTATTTATTCATAACTTTTCTTCTGGCCAGATCATAGACTTTTCCTGCAATTCTGAGCAAAGGTAATGCATCCTTACTCATTAGTCCTATGATTTTTGAAGACTAACTGATTATATTCAATTTACCTTGCATAGTATTAAGTTATTTTTAATGGCCATCCAATATGTCAACAATTTATACCCCAAAGAATTCTTTAATCCAATTGTAAACAAGCTTACACTATATAAATTCAAAATCTTTGTGTGTGTGTGTGTGTGAATGTATAACCATGTCTCATTTAGTAGTTTTTGCCACCAGAGTAATTATGTCAAGAGCTGAAAATTTAAAATCCTCCAGGGATTAGACAGGTAAATACATGAATTAAGCAACCAGGTGTTAAAAAAGCAACAGCGCAAGCATGAACTTAAATGGCAGCAGGCACAAAGCCGAGATCCTGGGAAGTAAGAGGGAGTGATGTGGACTATGGAGAACTGAAGGGTACATGCATTATTCAAAGTGGCCCAGTGCTACTCAGCTATGAGGCATTATGCTCATGTGATGACACAAGCTCACATTAGCCAGATCTTCTAATGTTGTTTATGAGGAATTTAGAAATCTGAATTAATATGTGACATTTTACAACACTTCTATGTCGGCAAATAATTCACTGTATAAAACAAATGTAACACACCTGTTCACCTAATTTTCAGGCTAGTAGTTGTGAACTTTGAGTATTTCATGTATCTAATGAGAGATTCTTGAATTAAGAAAATAACAAAACAAGAAACATATTAAAAGTAACCAGAAAATAGTCATTTACTATTACTAGCAACACTTTAGTTGGTTTGTTAATGTCAGACATTAGCATAAAATATATGGGTAGTAAAGTGCTATTTTAAGAATGTTCCAACCTGGATGATATCTGAGCATAATAATCAAATAATTCATAAATATTTCCCTTACTATGTTTGCTCTTCCAGTCTAAAATGAGGAGAGAGTAGGGGGAAGGATTTTGGGGTACAAACAACTACATTTTACTTTTAGATCTATCACTTGTTAACTTGTATAACATTGCATAAGTCAACTGATCTCTCAGACTTCAGGGTTTTTGTTGTTGTGTAGTGTTTTTTAGTTGGTTGTTTGGTAAAATAAAGATACTGGGTAAAATAGATTATGGAGTCCTTTAAAACAATAAAATGTTAAAACTATAGGTGAAATGATTAGAATACCATTTGAAAAATTAAGTGACCTTCACAATTCACTTAATGTTTATGAAATGTCTTAAATTGAGAGAGGTTGAATAAAGCTCTGGTGTTGTTATGTAACTTCATGATTTCATAGGAGTAAATTGAGATTTACATATTATATCACTTTAGAGTCATAATCAGAAAGAAGCTTCACAGTTGGAATTGACAATAGCAAATAATTTTACTTGCGTTTTCACTATGCGTAGCTTTATTTGCTTTTCTCTTTAAAATGTGGTATGGGCAATGCATAGTAGATGGAGTGTCTCCAGTTTTAATCACTTCACTTTTCATTTGAAAAGTAATTCATCATGAGAAGTCAGTGGGGTATAGAGAGCACTAATTGCAGCAAAATATCAAGGACAGTTTTCCTCTGTCTTAATTAAACATTAATGAGTAAAGTTATTTGCAAATGCATGCTGCAGGGATGGACTTGTCTATCTACGTTTGGTAAATACTGACACTAGATGTCAAAATAAAGCACCTTAATTGATTTATACAGGAATAGTTTAAAAAGATTGCACCTGGCTTGACATTTCCCTAGGTTTTTATAGAGTAGTTTCTGATAAATTATTTATAAAGAAACTTTTCCTGACCTATCCTAATTACAGGAGTGATTGTTTCCAAACTAATCAATTTGGTGTAAATTTGACTTTTCTCCTGTCAGTTTTGCTATTAACTTAAGGGATTCTACAGTAGATGATGAGGAGTCAAGTTTCTTTATATTTCCAGAAGCCGTAAGCAGGCAAGTCACTGTTCCTTGATTATTGGAAATATTTTGTAAGATTTTAGAAGGTATTTTCCTTTTTTGGAGTAATAATTTATATGAATATATTCAAATTTTATTTCTCTATATATGTTAATCTAATTACTTGAGTTATAATCCAAAATTAAATGCCTAAGGAGTACCTTAAATTCAAACTACAAAACTTTAACTAATGTTTTAAATAACAATCCATTTGATATTTTATAGTGCATATGATAAGTTAATACAATTAGAAAAGGCATAAAGTAAAACTTTTGGGCTCTCATAGTAATATTAAGTTGTTTTGTAGATATCAAAAAGAGAATTGCCCCATATAATCTGTGGATTCGTTGAAATATAATTTTTTACCAGATTTCCTCATAAATTTCTCTGAATCATTTGCTAGCAATACTTATTTTGATAGGTATAATTAATACTTTATAAACTATAAAAATTATAATTAATATTTTAAAATAATTAAATATATACTACATTAAGTACTTCTAATTTCATACATAAGAACAGAAAGTACCAATTATACTATTTAAACTTTACAACAAAATTTTCTGTAGATCAGGGTAGCAACATAGCAATTTTCAGAAAATTATAAAACGTTGTGCATACCATTTAAAAATACCAGTGTGGTAGTATATATTGTTTTTTAAAAAAGGGGAGTGTAAAGAAAAAAAATCCCTCATGTGTCTCAGAATGGCTATAAACTCTGTATAAACTGTTTTCAGACAGCAATGTTAAATTTCATTCTGAATTCTCCTTAAACTCCCAGTTTCCCAAACCATATGGCTTGATGCAGATAAAATTGGCTTATGGCAAATAGTGTAAACACACTTCACATTTTTCCGCCTGTGAAACTACTGAAGTGTTATGGTGTACATGTTTAAGGTTATGAGTACCAGGTTTTCAGTGGATCCTTATTTCCAGACTCTTTTTGTCCTTCTGGACAATTTCATTGCCACATTTGAAAATAACCAAGTGGCATTTACCTTCTTCATCATATAAAGTTCAGGCTTTAGAAAAAATTCAATTTCAATTTGAGATTCAAATCAATGTAATGGATATTTTATATGTGTTATTTAAAAAAAAATCTAACTTTGGACTAGGAATTCCTATTTCAAAAAAGCAAAGTAAATTCAACCTATCCCTCTTCACTGTGAAAATCACACAAATACAATAAAAATAACTAATACCAAATTCATCTTTAAAAAAATTAAGAAATGTCTGAAAGCACAAAACAGAAAATGAGAGTTGGATCTTCCAAAAGCAGTAATGATCAACGGTGGTTTGATATATCGTAGTAAAAAGACATTTTTGCCACAGATATCAAAAAAGCCACACAGCCTAAATTTTAAATTCTAACAGACCCTGAGGTACAGAACCAACTATTTTTAATTTGCAGCATTATGAATGGGGTTCTCAGATTGATGGTAGAAGTTTTCTTGACTTGCTTTTGTTCTAAGGATGCATATTGAAGGCAGGGTGCTGACAAGAAATCACAATGATAAAACTTATTTGTTTTGGTGGCAGAGGTTAGGAAAAATACTGTAAATAGGGGCACTTGAGATGTGAAAAGTATATCTCACATTGATCATTGGTAATAAGAAAAATTCTGATTGCTTGAAATATGAACATAGCCCGTCCTTCACATGCAAAATGAGTAATGGAAAAGAAATCCACACGAATTCTACACAAATTTTCCTCATTTTATAGGTTACCTTTTTATTTTGTTGATTGGTTCTTTTACTGTGAAAAAGCTTTTTAGTTTGATATAGTCCTGCTTGCATATTTATGCTTTCATTGCCTGTGCTTTTAGTGTCATATCAAAAAGTAATTGCGAAGATCAATGTCGTGTAGGTTTTCCCCTACAGTCGGTTGTTTGGTTTCGTGTTTTACATTTAAGTTTTTAATCAATTTCAAGTTAATTTTAGTGTATGGCATAAGGGTTTAATTTTATTCTCCTACATATGAAAATCCAAATTTCCCCAACACCATTTATTGAAAAGACTATCCTTTTCTCATGTGTGTTCTTGGCATCCTCGTCAATGATGAGTTGATCACATATGCATAGGTGTATTTCTAGGCTTATTGGTTTATTTTTATACCAGTACCATACTGTTTTGATTATTGTATATTTGTAGTATATTTTGAAGTCAGGTAATATGATGCCTCCAGCTTTATTCTTTTTCTTAAAATTGGTTTGACTATTTGAGGTGTTTTGTGTTTCTATATGATTTTAAGAATGCTTTTTTCTATTTCTGTGAAAAATGCTATTGGAATTTTGCTAGGGATTGCATTGAATCTATAAGTAACTGTAGGTAGTATAGACATTTGACAATATTAATTCTTCTATGGATATGGAATATATTTTCATTTATTTGTATCTTCTTCAATTTCTTTCATCAATGTTTTACAATTTTTAATATATGGGTTTTTTACCTTTGCCTCCTTAGTTAAATTTACTCCTAAGAATCTCATTGTTTTTGATGATATTGTAAATGGGATTATTTTCTTAATTAATTTTTTCAGATAGTTCATTGTTAGTATATGGAATTGCAAGTGATTTTTGCATGTTGATTTTGTATTCTGCAACTTCACTGGATTTATTTACTAGTTCTAACATTGTTTGGCAGAGTCTTTGGGATTATCTATAAATAAGATCATGTTATCTACAGAGACAAACAATTGTACTTTCTTACTTTTTTCTTTCTGATTTTTATTTTTCTTTTCTTTTCTGCCTAATTGTTCCCAGTAGCACTTCTAGTACTATGATGAATAGAAGTGGTGAGAATGGATATTCTTGTCTTGTTCCTGATTTTAGAGGAAAAGCTTTCAAATTTTCACATTTGAGTATGATGTTAGCTACAAACTTGTCATAAATGACCTCTATTATATTAAGATATATTCTTTATATACCTAATTTGTTCAGAGTTTTTGACATTAATTGGTGTCGAATTTTGTCAAATGCATTTTTTGGCATCTATTGAGATGATCATATAATTTTTATCCTTTTTGTTGGTGTGGTGTATTATGTTTATTTATGTGCGTATGGTTAACCATCCTTGCATCTTAAGGATAAATCTCACTTGATGATGTTGTATGATCCTTTTAATGTGCCACTCATTTTGGTTTGCTAGTATTTTGTCAAGGATTGTTACATACATGTTCATAAAGAATGCTCATTCATTTATTTTTAAAATTTTATCTGGATTTAGAATTCTTGTATCAAATTTTTCTCTTTGAGAAACTTTAATATATGGTTCAATTATGTTTTGTTAAGAAATGCTTTTGAGAAATCTGGTGGAAATATGATTTTCTCAACTTTACTTGAGACTTGCAATTTTTGTAAAATGGGTAAGGGTTGTTTGTTTAATTTCCTTTATATTTGAAATGCAGTCATTTTCCCTAAATATGTCTTGGTTGTTTTGGCTTTGACAATTCTAAATTGATTTTTTCCAGGTATGTAGTGCTCACATTCTAAACATATGTCCAAGTTCTTCTTAATTTGGGGAAAATTTTCTTCAAATTTGGGGAAAATGTAAATGAATTATACATTTTACTATTTGCTCTGCAATTATATTTATGTTGGATCATCTTTGCCTGCTAAATTGATCCTCTCTTGATCTGTTTTAAAATTTTATTCTCTCTCTTTATTTTCATATTTCTCCATTTCCTTTTATTGTTGTAACTTAAAATATGTCTGTGCTTACTTATGTTGTTTCTTGTTTACTCTTCATTTCTAATTTTTTTTGAATTTTCTTTCTTTCCTGAGCTCTTTCAGTTCCCTTCCTATCATTCAGCAATATTATTTTGACACTGCCTATTCCTAATTTTCATTTATTTTATAGTTTTTTAAAATTTATTTAGCTAATTCTATAATATTAAATTAGTGTTTCTATGTACTTAATGGTCCTATGTCTTTATAATGCCTCCATTAGCTGTTAATGCTACATTCAAATTATTTTTCCTTTTTTCTTACAGTATATGTGATTCAATTACAACCTTTTTTATTCCCTCATGTTTAAATGAAATGTGATTTTTCTATACTCCAAAAGGTTATTCATATAAAAGAAATAGGATAGTTATCTCTAGAGCTTTCTCTTTTGTTGTTGCCATGACACTCTAGAAAAAAACATGGCCTCTCTATGTGGCTATATCCGTATTCTGATATTCACATCCAGTGAATCTTTTTTCTCTTTTATTTATCTGAATATGGTGTTTCTCTCACCACAGTATTATTACTGTGTTGTTCAATTTGGTTCCTATCCCCAGTATATTCCCCCTAAGACTGAGTTTTTATTTTTCTGGAAGTAATTTTTACTTTAACTTGGTTTTTCTTGTTTGTTTTGTTTTGTTTTTGCCATGAAGTATATAGTCTTCTCCAATATCTTCTGGTTTCCTATGCCCATGGGCATGCAGTCTTTTGCACATATATTCCACCAAATGAAATACATGGAAATTTTACCAAGTCTACTTGCATCTTCTTGCTAAGAATTCTCTGAGAATTGATCTCAGCTTTTGAAAAACAGTATGTAATAGTAATTTTGTTTTCTATGCCTTTTAGGATCATCAGGGCTCCTTTTCTCTGCTAGCTATTACCTTTTTAAATTTGATAACTCCCCATGCATTTATTTTCATCAGTTCATTTAGTCTGTAACTTTTCTTTCTTCCAATGCCTTTGTCAAGTTTAGGTATCACGATTATATCAACCTCATAAATTCAAAGAGTGTTCTCTCATTTTCTTTTTTCTTAGAAATGCGTGTAATGATCATACTATTTTAGAATTCTTTTTAAAAACTACCTAGGCCAGGCAGGTATTTGTTTGTTTAATAATTGAGTAAATTGACTAAATATTTATAATATGCTTTGTTTATCTTTTCTTTAGACAGGTTTTATAGTTAATTTCTTTCCAGAAATTTTTCTACTTAAATATTTTATCTTGTGTTTTGAAATTTATTGGCAGAAAAGTTATTTATAGTAAAATATTATTATATATTTATTTTCTGTACTCCCTGTAGATATATTCCTAACATTATTAATGCCTCTTGCTTTTTCATTTTACTTTTCTTTCTTTCCTTCCTTCCTTCCTTCTTTCTTTTCTGTATTCTGTCTCTATTACCCCGGTTGGAGCACTGTGGCCTGATCATTGTTCACTGCAACCTTGAACCCTGACCTCAAATGATTCTCCCAATTTAGCCTTCTGAGTTGCTGGTACTACAGCTGCATGCCACCACTAATTTTTTAACTTTTTGTAGATATAGGGTTTTGCTATATTGTCCAGGCTGTCCCCTCCTCCTCCTTCTCCTCCTCCTTCTTCTTCTAAATTAATCTTACCAGACTTTTGTTTAATTTTTTTCAATAAACTAGCTTTTAACTCTTCCAGAAGAAAAAAAATCTAAATGAGTAAAAACTAAGGAACAATTGAAAACACTACAGAGTAATGAATAGAAAAAAACTATTATAAAAGTTTTGTAGTGGCAAGCAAGCACTAAATACCTGGGCTGATGATTACAGGTCAACTAGTAAAGGCAAAGACTACAAGAGATGTTCAATGGAATTCAGACCCAAGGTACCTTTTTTAATACCCTGCAGCTGTGGTCCCCACCTCCCAGGCCGTGGATAGGTACCAGTCCACAGCCTGTTAGGAACTAGGCCACGTAGCAGGAGGTGAGTGATGGGCAAATTAGCAAAGCTTCACCTGTATTTACAGCTGCTCCCATGCTCACATCACTGCATAAGCTCCTCCTGTCAGATCAGTGGAGGCATTAGATTCTCATAGGAGCACAAATCCTAATGTAGACCGCGCATGTGAGGGATCTAGGTTGCACACTCCTTATTAGAATCTAATGCCTGATGATCTGAGTTGGAGCTGAGGCAGTGATACTAGCACTGGGAAGTGAGTGCAAATGCAGGTTATCATTAGCAGAGAGGTTTGACTGCACAGTTAATGTAATGCACTTGAATCATCCCAAAACCATGCCCTTCACCCTCGTCCATGAAAAAATTGTTTTCCATGAAACTAGTCCCTGGTACCAAAAAGTGTGGGGACAACTGCCCTACAGGGGCATCCCCTGAACAGTGAGCTCAGCAGTCAAGATGCATTGAGTTCTTACTGTGTCAGAGCAGCATTGTCTTCCTTGGCTTGACACCTCTCTCCCTTTTTAACCATGGATTACACCAGGCTCCATGGTGCTTGGATTCTGGATATAAAATCTCTAGTCATGTCACAAGATCTAGGACTATTCCAACCTGCAGACTGGTGTGGGGAGATTTCACAATGAATAGGAGCTGTCCATCTTTTCAAGTGGCAAATTTACCCATGGTTTTCACACAAACTAAATGATTTACGGGTCGATTTGATATAGCAATTAAAAGAATGATACAAAGAAGAGAAGTAGAGTTAATAAAGAATAAGAGAAATTAATAAATGAGCAAAAATCTGTAGAAGTAATGAATTAACTAGTTCTTTAAAACATTAATAAACTTTTAGCCTAATAAAGAAAAAAGAGAGATAGCAAAAATATGAAAACACTGATGATTAGGAAATAATTTCTTAGCGGGGGAAATTTTGAAATTATATGTCAGTATATACATTCATCTGAAAATCTGGAAAAATTTTAATCTATAGAAAAAGAATAGACTATAGAAATTTATATTAAAAGTGAGACAAAATCTAAACAGACCAATTACCCTAAGAGAGCAAAGCTGTCAAAAAAAAAAAAAAAATTCTTCAACATCAGCTCATCCCCAGTTAAAATTTTGGAAGCTCAGTTGATTTGAAAGTTAATTCTTTCAATATGTTAAAAATTAGAAATTTCTGGGAAGATTTTTTTTTAAAGTTTCTATATAATTACTAACAAAACAATTAAAACATTGATACCAAACCCAGAGGAAATAAAACATAAAGCAAAAACTAAGAGCAAATCTTACTTGTGGATACTGTTACAATACCCTACAAAAATTGCAATTAAATTAAAACATCATTGAAAGGATAATGTGCAATGATCAACTGGGGTGCTTTCCAGGAATACAAATATTGGGAAATCATAAAAGGACCATGTTAATTAAGCAAGCAAGCAAGCAAAAAAAAAAAAAAGTAATATGATTTTTCCATGCATGTTGAAAATGTGTTCAATAAAATTCACATTTGTTCTTGCTAAAAATAAAAACTATTACAATATTAAGGATACACAAATGTATAGTTAAATTTATCTTTTTCAATATGAAGCAAGTAATTTTCCAATAATTACAGGGGAAACATAAAAAGCATTCTCACAAGTTGGCAACAAGCCTATTGTCCATTTTTCCATTACTATTAAGCAATTTTGAACATATGAACCAGTGCATTTTGATAAGAGGAAAAAAATAAAGTATAAAAATTGGATAGAAAAAATGTAAATTGTTCTTTGCAGATAATATGATTCTACACTTAGAAAATTTCACTTAATTAACTAATAAAATTGATAAGTTTAGATAATAAAGACTTTAATAAGTTGGCCGAGTAGTCTAATTTACAGAATTTAAAAGAAAACTTTGGTATTATAAAATGTTTAATACTATAGTTTTAATATCTATTTTAGCATCTGGTAGAGAAAGAACATAATCATTACTTTTTGTTTTTTGCATATTTTATGACAATTCTTACATATTTACTCTTTGAGATTCACTGTAGTATTATTTTATCATACGAGATAAAATGGAGATATATTAAATTTCCATAATAGATTTATTTTAAGAAAATTGACTTCCTTATGTTATTGAGTCTCTTATTTTATAATAGTCTTTTAAATTTATTCCAGTTTTTCTTTACATTCCCTAGTGGAGCATTCTAGTTTTCTTTGTATAAATCTTGCTTATTTAGAAAGTATACTTATTAGCGTCTATTATATTTTTTAAAAAACTAGTAGCATAAGTTCAGAAAATTCTTAATGTTTGCTGATTTAGTATTAAAAGATGATCTTTCTAGAAATCTTTTGAATGATAGTGTTTTTAAGTAAATTATATCTTCAAATAGCAATAATTTAAATACACAGATGTATTTGTGTGTGTGTGTGTGTGTGTGCATGTGTGCACATAATTGAATTGGCTAAAACTTTCACAACAATTTGTAGTAATTGTGGATGTAATGGACATTTTTGTTTTATTCTTTATTGGGAATGTATCTAGCATTTTATTACTAAGCACAAAGCTGTCTAGTGTCAAATACATGTTTACATGTTTGTACATTCATGGGCTCAATAATGGGGAATGGTGAATGTATTGAAGTAGTGAATGGAGTGACCATGCAGATGTTGAGGATAAGAATATTCCAGAAGAGAAACTACCACCATAAGGGCACTAGTTTTTGGAATGTTGAAGGGACAACAAAGAGGTTGAGGTAACAGGAGCAGCTGAAGAAGAGGAAGGTGATAGAAATTAGGTCACAGGTAAAGAAGGCCTGAATGTTGAGAGCCAAGAGTATTGCAATGACTTTGGCTTTGACTGTGAGTACAGAGGGAATCATTGCAGAATTTTCAACTAAGTAGTGACATAAGCAGATTTGTTTATTTTAAAGAATCATTCTGGTAGTAGCATCTCTAATTCTACATTGTCTAAGCCTTTAAATTATGATGTTTCCCATTCTTGTCAAATCCCCAATTCTCTCTTTCCTATGGAAGGATAAAGTAGAGGATAGGAAATAAGGCAAAATGCCATTTGAACAATGTTAACTTGGCTCCTGCTATTGTTAACTGTTGTCTTAATGAGGATGATCACAGATTATACAATTTTTTTGATTGCTTATTTGCATATAACCCCAATGTTCACTTGGTCTTTGGGATTGAATTGAGCTCTTTGTGTCCTTTCCCCTTATTGGCCAGCCCAGTATATCAGAGCACAAATTTTAAATAGATTATCTGAAGTCTAAAGCCTTTACATGATGCATTAAAACTGAGCCATACGCTGTAAGTTTGAGTTATGAGGTGCAATAATTAATTTTCTCATTTCTTCACATTTCCATGTTGTTAAATGTTAATCAATTCCTGCTGTTTTGGAGGTCAGAAATTTAAATGTTAGACATAATACCCATAAGGAAATACATTTATTGATATTTAAGTTATTGAAAACAAAAGGATAGAGTGAGTAACATTTAACACAGAACTACATTAAATATATTTGATATCCCCAAATAAGTGTGCATTTTATGACTATTATCACTATAAATATCATTTAATAAAATGGTATATTTTTATTTTTATCCTGGGCTTATTAGCTACCAGGGTTTTCATAAAGCTACAGGATTGATTTACTTCCAATTCCTCAATTTATAATACTTCTATAGAATATTAAGCTGTGTATCAAGCATAGAGTTCTTTCCATTTCTTCACTTATTTAATTACCACTTCATTCAACAACTGTATCTGAGCACCCACTATGTGCCAGATACTGTTTTTGTAGCTGCTTCAGATGCTGTAGGGAACAAAACAAAGATCTTTGCGCTAGCAGAGCTTTCATTATAATAGAGGAAGAGAGACAAAAAGCAAGTCTAATAAGTTACGTGATATTTTACAAGGGGAAGGGATGAATGAAGGCTGTGAAAAAACTAGAGCAGAGCAAGGGAAACCGAAACTATGGGGAGAGGAAACCTCGGGGTTGTTGCAATTTTGAATAAATGTGTCAAGATAGGTCTCATTGAGAAGGTGAGATTTGACAATGCTCTGAAGGGAGGGAATAACCATGCATTTATCCCGAGAGAGCGTTTTTTAGGGAGGGAAGGAAGCTAGGATGGTAGATGGGAGTGAGGATAACTGGAAAGTACTAGGAGAAAATATAAGAAAGTAAGAAGTCAGATCTCTTAGGGTGTTGACAGACACTTTAAGAACTTTTTAATTTTGGCATAAGTGGGGAGCCATTTCAAAGCTTGGAGGAGTGACTCCATCTGCATTAGGCTTTGACAAAGTCATTCTGGCTACTGTGCTGAGAACAGGCTGAGGAGGACAAGGGTCAAAGCAAGGAGCGCAGGTAACCAGCTACCGCAGTGATCCAGGCCGGAGGGGATGGCAGGCAGATCAGGGTGGTCACAGGGGACGTACTAACAAAACTTGGGATTCTGGTATATTTTGAATATACAGCAAGAAGATGATAGATTAAAAATGGGCATCAAAGATAGAGAGATTTTAAAACAATTTCAGGGTTTTGTTTTATTTTTCTCTTAAAAACTGGAAATTTGGTGATGCAATCAACAAGATGTGCAGAGCTGTAGGAGGGACAGGTTTGGGGGAGAGAGAAGGAATTGAGGTTGGGATCAAGAGTTGAGACATTGAACTTGAATGATCTTTTGGACAGCCAAGTGGAGAAGTAGAGTGGGAAGTCGGAGACAGGACTTTGCAGTTCTGGAAAAAAGCCTGGCCCGGAGGAGACAAACCTTTGAATCATTGCTTTCTGACGTTTTGCCAAGCCCTGAGACTGAATGAGCTCTCCATGGAGTGAGGGTAGGTGGAGCAGAGGGCAAGGCCTAAGCTCTTAGACACATCATGAAGAGATCAAGAAAGAGAGGAACCAGCAGAAGAAATGAGGAGGGTGCAATGGTGTGGTAGCAGGAATGCCATGCAGGACTGGATTCATGGGCATCAGCCTGTGCAGGGTCTCATGCTCAAAAGGACAGAGTCTTTATCCATTTGGCCTGCTATAGAAAAAAATCCCATAAATTGGGTAGTTTATAAACAACAAACCTTTATTTCTCACAGTTCTGGAGGCTGGGGAGTCGAAGATCAAGGCTCCAGTAGATTCAACGTCTGACAAGGTTCTGTTCCTCACGTCCTATGTCCACATTTCTTTGGTATTCTCACCTTCTATTTATTTCTTAATGTCTGCTTCTTTTCCATCATTTCTACTGAGATTTAAAGAGCTGTGAGTGAAAGAGTTGTTTATGTTTATTAATATATTTTCTTTATTTTTCCTAATTTTATATTTTCAGACCCGAGCGCACTTTCTGATACATAGCAAATGCTCGATTCTTATTTGCTATCAGCTTTTCCAAATATTCAGTAACCACCGGCTTTTTATCATTCCACAATCTCTGTAATTTATACTGCTTTTCATAAGGTTTTCTCCTTTCTCTTTCCTAAATTAATTTTACCTTGGATTATTTTGAACGATACGGTACACATTCCCTTCTTTCCAAATGTTCCTTTGACATTTTTTTATTGCTTTCACTCTTCATTACAAATAAAGCAATTAGATATAAATCATATGATTAATAATTAGTCCTCAGCTTTCTTCTTTTATTATCTGCTGCTCCTTTCTTGAATTCCCATGACTATTACCTTCCAAGTATATCTATGCCTCTCTCTTCAGATTCAAAGTGAATGTTACCCTGGCAACTGGCCATCTCAGTCACTGTGTTCTTCAGGTATCTAAAGGTACCCTAAAATTGTCCCACCTGTCTTCTTCTTCTAATTTCCATTTTTTTTTAGACAGAGTCTCACTCTGTTGCCTGGGCTAGAGTGCCGTGATGTTAGCCTAGCTCACAGCAACCTCAAACTCCTGGGCTTAATCCATCCTTCTGCCTCAGCCTCCAAAGTAGCTGGGACTACAGGCACACACCTGTAATTTTTTCTATATATTTTTTAGTTATTCAGCTAATTTCTTTCTATTTTTAGTAGTGACGGGGGTCTCACTGTTGCTCAGGCTGGTCTCGAACTCCTGACGTCAAGTAATCCTCCCATTTCAGCCTCCCAGAGTGCTAGGGTTACAGGTGTGAGCCACCACACCCAGCCCTAATTTCCTTATTTCTGTTGATTGCCACGCTGTCAGTAACTTACCTTTAGCATCTTCTTAGACACTTAGCTATCATTAATGGACTGCTCCTAAAGTTTCTATTTCTAAGTAGCATTTGTGTATATTCCTTCTTCTCTATAGCCACTGCCATCAGACTGATTTTGTTTCTCAGCCTCTCTAAACTGCCAGACTCTCCTCAGTCTGATCCCTTCCACACAAAGTCAGAATCACATATCCAAAGCATCATTTCCATTATATTACTTAGCCCTAAAAAGAATAAAATCTCCAATCTCTCCCTATTGTCCCTGGCCTGCAGACTGTGTCAGGATACTCTGCCATACTAATACCCAGTGTGGAGTACGTCACACATGAAAAGTCAGCGATCATAACAAATCCTAAAGTTTGGGAATGATTTGCTTTTTCAAAAATTTATTAAGTGTGGACTCGTGCACAGCATATCACACTTAATTCTTTGCTTTTCAAAATACTTCTCATGAGTATAAGAGAAAGCAAGAAAGGACAGTGGTAATAAAAACACAGATAAAATTCCAAAAATTGCACATAACCCACAGGTTGTGTTATCTATTCCACAGCTCTAAGTGCCTAACCATCGCTGACATACCATAAATAGTTATGATGTTCAAGAGTTATTGTAATCTGTAAAAAAAAAAATTTGACTTATTTCATTGGAGGTTTATTTTATTTCATTTTATTTGATTTCCTTGTTTTTATCAAAAGACATGAAATATTTTGTACATACGATGATTGTCCATCTTGTCTGCCCCAGAACACACACACACAGAATTGAGAATTATTGAACTGGATATTTTAATGCAAACATAGCCCTGGTGGTATGCAAGAAGAGATCAACCTGCCTCACATCTATCACCAACTTATTTGTTACTCACAATCACTCTGTAATAGTAGGGACATTCCTCTTTTTCCTAATCTTGTTTTTGGCTGCTTCTTTTTCCCTCCATTCTTACATGTCAAATGTTAATGTATATTTCAAGGCCCATTTCCAATGGCACCTCCTCCAGGAACTCCACAAAATCTGCCCTGTCCTTGTACCCCAACACTCCTTATTCTGTCCTGGAGACACACAATATGTGGCATGGCTTATAGTCATCGGTATATTTATTTGTAGTAACTTTCTGCAAGACTCCAAATGTTTCTAGTATAATCACCTTGGGCCCAGAAGAGTGTCTTGAAATGAAACATAAATGACTTAAACACTAGGAATATTTAAAACTCTTATAAAATGCTTGATTCTTTTTTACATGCAAGGAAAAAAATACATATTTAACTAACCTCAAGGTGAGATTCCTCACTAGTGTTCCTTATACCGTATCTTCCAAAAGAGTCAAATAAATTTATTTTTACATGAAGGTTAACATTATGTTCTCTACATTAATGCATTATTACGACAGTGGTGATGATTACCCACATGGTAATTGTTAAAACAAAACAAACAAAAATTTTGAGTTTCTAACTATTATAAATTCTTTCCAAAATAAAATGAACATATTTTCTAGCTAATGAGCATGTGCTTCTAAATATCTGGACAAAATGGACTTGAACCATGTTATAATGTTTTTTAATCTGTGGAATTGCATTTTAAATGAAGCTAACTTCCTTAAAATAACATTCTGTTGATGCTTTCATAATATTAACTTAAAAAATGTTCTGAGCAGTGATATTTTAAGTTCTAGAAGAGTAAATAACACAAAATAATAATTTACTCTCAGATAATATGGTGGATTCCATATTAATTATAAATATATGTTCTCAAACTCTTCTGTTGCTACGTTTTGACAAAATGAGGCCAGCATTCAAATAAAGAATAGTTTAAAGGCAACATCTAGATAAACGTACTATACTAGCAAAAGGAATAGTCTGTGGATTTGTATTTCAGAATTACTCATGTAAAGGAAACATAAAACATAAGCATAATATAAGTATTAAAGAAGACTATGATAACATTTATTATGTTTACTTTTTCAGTCTTTAAACTGGATATATACATACCAATTTACAAAGGAAAATGAAGTAAATCACGCATAAATTTAGACACAATTACATGGTGATATTTATGAGTGAACTATTGTAATGTTTCATGGTTTAGACTTGCAGTGACATGGCAATTCAAGTACATTATCTTTGTGTTACAAATATATTTATAGATATTTAACTCCCCCAATTCTTGCCTGAATGTCATGAAAAGAGATAGAATATATGTCATGATAACTCTGTAATTTCAGAATGACTTTATATTGTCCTGCATGTGTGTATGTTAGGGCTAGATAATAAAATCTGTAATGAATATTTTGATTTCTGATATATCTATTTTAAAAATTTCAATAAGCATTTATTTTTATAGCTATAGAGTTGGAAAAGGAAACATTTATAGTGTATGCTCTTTCAAAATAACCTAATCTATCACTCTGTTTCCCTCAACATTTATGGGAAAGAATAGTTATTTTATTTTTTAAAACCATTGTATATATTCTACTGAGGTTCATTCTCTAGCAGTTTCTTTTTCTCAAGGAATACATTTTGAATGGGGAAAACAATATTTCTTCTGAAACACTGACAATTATAGAAGAAATACGTGACAAGTCAAACACTGAATTTTGTACTTACTGAGAAGAAGCTGAATGAAATTTCAACTGTTTGAAATGGTTCCAGGTTGGGAGAATTGCCAGTTTTAGAATTTTGGATTTTTCTATGTCATACTGTTTTCCTACTTAGAAAAAATATACCTCATTTATTAACAAATTTAAAATTCAATAGAGCAATGGTTTTGTAAATAGGAATGAAAGAATTCAATGTATCTGATAAAAGTAGTTTAAAAATTAAATTCTATTAATTTTTCTTTATATGAAGAAATGATTTAATCCCTGTGTGTATTCTAACAAATACAATATAATGATCATGAGAATTCATATAAATGAAGCTAGAATAAAGATTAAATGTACAGAAAAAAAATGGAAAATACAACAGCAATTTGCTACCAGTAGCACACCAAGGCAGGTGGGGGGGTCTACACCAGTAGGAAGACTGTTTAGAATTGCTGGGTCATGGTGGCACTAAAGAGATAATTTAGTTTCAGTTAGTGTTATTATCCTTTTAAATTCTCTATTAATAATGTTCGTCTTTATTGCTTGCACTCAGAGTAGACGGCTACCTTTGATATGCAACTACTTGTCACTTTTGCATGAGACATGACAAAATGGAAGAAAATGTTTGTTATCTTCTTTAAATGAATATTATTGTTCACAGTGGGGATTTATAATAATGAGGATCTTAAGAATTCACTGCTCTAAATATTTATCACACATTATCTCATCTAATTTTCACAACTGCCTGGTAAAGTAGGTATTGTGATTCTCATTTAAATAAGATGCATAAAGGTTAAGTAACTTATCCAGAATTGCACACATAGTAGGTGGTGATCCTGAAACCCTGAGACTGAACTCTCACATCTCATTAGACATCTAGTACAGAAAAAGATTTGACAAAGAAACTGCTACTATACATAGTTAAAATGATGAGTTAATCTACAATGAAGTAATGATTCACCTATGCTTTCTATTTTAACAAAATTAGGGGCCGGGCGCGGTGGCTCACGCCTGTAATCCTAGCACTCTGGGAGTCCGAGGTGGGCAGATCATTTGAGCTCAGGAGTTCGAAACCAGCCTGAGCAAGAGCGAGACCCCATCTCTACTAAAAAATAGAAAGAAATTAATTGGCCAACTAAAATATAGAAAAAATTAGCCGGGCATGGTGGCGCATGCCTGTAGTCCCAGCTACTCGGGAGGCTGAGGCAGAAGGATCACCTGAGCCCAGGAGTTTGAGGTTGCTGTGAGCGAGGCTGACGCCACAGCACTCTAGCCAGGGAAACAGAGTGAGACTCTGTCTCAAAAAAAAAAAAAAAAAATTAGTATTAATATTCTTTTGGGAAGGTACCATCAATTGTTTGCTTATTATGTGCCAGACACAAGGAACTTTCCTTCCAAGATCTCATTTATTCTGCACAACCACACGAGGTGAGCAGCATTATTACCACCTTTTTATGAGGAAAAGGTGTCCACAGAAGTCACATACTATGTGACTAGGAGAGTAGACATTTAAGTTCAGGTCCTCTTGACTCCATATTTCATGTTTTTAATTAGTAAATTGAAGGCTAAAAAACAAAAACATGAGGCAAAGGAGGTAAAAACCTGTAATATTACTTATTTCATACATACTCAATTTTAGATTTATAACATAGAGTGTTTGACATTAACCATCACACGACCTCAATTATTAAGCTAGAATCAGAATAGAGAATATCATGTCTAGGAAAACTGCGCTGACTCATAAGGAGATGTTAAGCAATAAAAAGGAATAAGAAATACAAACAAAAAACATAAATATTTTTACAAATCCAATTTTCACAAGTAATAGTATAGAGTAACATCTATTTTTTCCTACATGTATCAGTGAAGGTTCTGCAGAGAAACAGAAACAAGAGAGTTTTTATAGGAATTGGTACATATGATTATGGAGGCTGGGAAATCCCAAGATTCGCAGTGTGGAGGCCTGAGAACCAAGATAGCCAATGGATAAGTTCTAGTCCAATTCCAAAGGCAGCAGAAGACCTACGTCCCAGATCAAAGACTATCAAATGAGAGAATGAATTCTCTCTTGCACAGCCTTTTGTTCTATTCAGATCTTCAACGTACCTAGATTAGGTCCACCCACCGTGAGGAGGGGAAACTTCTTTACTTAGCCTACTGATTCAAATGTGAGTATCATCCAGAAATATCCTTACAGAAACACCCAGAATAATGTTTAACCAGACATCAGAGTACCATGTAGCTAGGACAAGTGGAAATATAAAATGAACCATTATACTACATAAGAGAAATTTGTTCAGGTAGTTCTATTGCTATGTTTGTGACAAAGTAACCATGAAATGAACCATCTATTTACTCATTTATTTACTTTTGAGACAGGGTCTCACTCTGTTGCCCTGACTAGAGTACTGTGGCATCATCATAGCTCACTGCAACCTCAAACTCCTGGGCTCAGATGATTCTCCTGCCTCAGCCTCCCAAGTAGCTAGTATAATTACAGGTGTGTGCCACATGCCTAGGTAAATTTTCTATTTTTTGTATGGGCGGCATCTCACCATGTTGCCTAGGTTGGTCTCAAACACCTGCCTCAACTGATCCTCCCACCTCAGACTCCCAAAGTGCTAGGATTATAGGTGTGAGCCACTGCTCCTGGCAAACATGTAATTTTAGAATGTGAGATTTTCTTGAGTTGAGGAAATGCAAAATTCTTCCATACACATAAAAAAATAAGATTTTTATAAAGGCCAACTTCCCATTGGAAAGAGCATCACTTTAATATGTGAGTCTTCAATATCATATCCTGAATTTTTTATCATGCAGATTTTTTTTATTATATCATTGTATAAATAAAGGAAAAAATGAATCCTTTTTACAGCTCTTTAGTTTGGTCACATTTATTGGGAGCTCATGTTTTTATAGTCACTTGTTATCAATTGAAGGAATATTTAATGATGTAAAATGTCACAATTTGCAAATAAACTGGTATTTAAGAAGAATTTAATATATTTTAAAAGGTCTTTTATTCATTCTTTTTTGTGGAAATTTTGGTGTTCTGAGTGCAGAAAATGTATGTATGATGTAAACTTTACATTTTCAATTCTAGATTCTAAAATAAGGCTTTTCTTTAAATAATGATGCAAGGAACAGAAGAAATAATGGTCTTGATGAGAAGGAATGCTGTGGACAATGGTATAAGGCTGAGATACATTGCAGGATTCATGTGCTACAGTTGTTATTTCAATCTTACTGAAGATTGCAGTTAACTGTTGGTTGTCTCATTTGCAATTACCTGATAAAATTTCCCTTTAACCGTATCTCCCAGAGAAGTGTCACAAAATTAATGTACACTAACAAGTGGAAGGTATTACAAAATTATATTAACTGATTCTAAATGTTCAAAGATTGCATACTGATAGAAATATTTCTTTGTGTGAAGTTTTCTGAGGGCTTGAAGCTTGGGAACTGTTAATTGATAGTACAGTAGGGTAGTATGGCTCAGTGTTTAATAATATGTTTTGTCTCATCTTGTGCAAGTCATTTAACTTCTCTGTGTCTCATTTTCTTCAGCATAAAACAGAAAAATAATACTAGCCATCTTATGGAATTATTAAAAAGTTTAAATTAGTTAGTATTTCTAAGGATGCCTAAGAGAGTACCTGATGCTACAAAGTACAGTGTGTTAAGGTACATGTGTTTACACACAGAGTGTGTCTATAAATGTTAAGAATTTTTACGTATTATTCCATTTAAGAATCCAAAAAGTATTAACTTTACAAAACAGTAAGATTGTAAAATTTATAAAAAGTATTCCCACCAGTTTACAAATGAACCTAAGGCTGAGAGAGCCCTGTAGTTTGCTCAAGTTCCTAAGTTAGAAATCTAAAGTGCGACCAAAATTTGGTTTGCTTATCCCCAAAATGTATTCATTTCTCACTAAAATAATGGCTTTCACACTCTTCACATCATACAGAATAAAGAGAGACCTTATAGTCTGATTCTGGATGAGACACCCTTATAGTTGTCCCCAGATCTTTGGTGTCCCCAACATCTTCCCAGTGATCTCCACCAGCCCCTTTGTGTTCTCCCTTTCTCTGATCCAACCAACTGACAATTTTGCAATCTCATAGAAAATGCTGAATTCGTGTTTTCTATAGGTTTTTCCATTACTAAAACACTCTCGTGTAGAAATGAGTAGCTCTGGGTTTTAATAGAATCCTAAAACTTATGCAGGAGATTCAAAGCAAAAAATAACTCAAAACTCTGCAATGATTTCTAACCACAGAAGCTCTTACATGTTTTGAATGATGGTGTCTGTCTCCCTAACACAGCTCCAGAGATAAAATCAGCTCTGGGTTACAGAATTCAGTGATGACTTCTTAGTCTTCAATGAGCCCCTTTTTCTATCACTGTCATTAATATGAGAATAAGATTTTTTTATCAGTAAAACCTTACCTCTTCTCTAGTTTATATGATAAAAAGAATTAATTTGCAAACATAGAACTTTACATATTAATAGTAACAAATTATTTGACACATCTCTCAAATATTCCACTGAGTGAGACATTCTGATAGGATGGCAATGTGTCCCAAGGGCTCTGCTGAAAAATATTTTGCCACACTGCCCAAAGTAGTGATGTAATGATTGGCACTTTTGACTCTTAAAGAGAAACACATAGGTTCACTTTTCATTTTGCCACTGATTTTTGTTTCTAACTTCTCTTTGGCTTGATCTTCAATCTACCTGTGGCTTAAGTTTGGCTTTAAGTATGACTGTGATATCATTTTTAATTTAAATAAATCCCAAAGGCCTCTAATTCTAGGAATAAAGCAGTCACAGAGAAACTGAAAAGGTGAAGAGGGAAAAAAAAGTGATTGATTTGAAATGGAAAGGAATTTGACAAGAAGAGATACAAATCTTTTCTGTTTCCTATGTTACAAATGTGAACAAATCGAAGATTAAAAATCTTCTGTGCAATTTGCCTAAAGTCCCAATTCATCCTCAGATGTTTTAACACAACCAATTTAAACACTGTCTATTATCTCCTAGGATCAAAAGAATCAATCAACATCTTCTACAGTCTTATGGGTCCTCAATCATGCTTGCCCAAGGCAATGAAAATCAAATCAAAAGCTGCCTCTATGGGTAGGGGGTTATAACTCAATATAACAGAAAATACCGCAGTAGTAAAAATCCTTGCATAAAATGAAAAGTAATTCATGCTCATTGAAAACTATATCCTTCCAGAGATTATGTGGAGATTTTCTCAATCTGTTCTTTTTTCCCTCAAAATGAGTTTTTAAAATGTCAACCTGTTATTCTTTCTGAGGCAGAAGATTAATTTTGTAATCAATCCAACCTCCATGTTCTCTTCATTTTGAAAACTAAGTTATGACTCCCATTTAGTTAAATTTTTTTTTGAAAAAACACTATTAATTTTTAAAAGTATAACTATAATATATAAATATATAAATGCATGCATATCTATCTTACATTTACCAACATGATTATGTGTGTGGATGTGTGTGTGTGTGTGTGTGTGTGTGTGTATGCATGTCTGGGTGATAGATAGCCAAGGTATTTGTCACAGTAATAGGATTGACTAAAGTGTAGAAATCGAAAGGACTCAGGACAGTCTTTCAATCTGCATTTTCAATGCAGCTGGCTAGTTTGATTGCACTGAAGGAAAAAATCTCTAAAATGGTTTATCTGTGGTCTTTCATTGAATATAGATCTAAACTTGCTGTCTTTCGTATTATTGCCTTTACTTTCATCTGCTGCATATAGAATACATATTAGAAACAACTCAACAAGTAAATTTGATATTTTAAATCTACCCATGTTTGTGAAATGTAAGAAATCACATATTTCTAATTATTTTAGTGAAGACAAAATCCCCTCCACTAACCCCCTCCCCATCAAGCCTGTATTTAGTAGTTAGCTTTCTATGATTTTGACAGCGATGTGCACTCAAATCTTATTACTATTGGAACCCTACTTATTGATTCAGGAAGCAAAAGAAGGAAAATATTAACTTTTGATCCTTTACTAAATGTCTGTAAAAAGTATTTAAATTCTGATGGTGATATTTATATTTCTAGCCATGTCCATGGAGTGGAATGGGGGTGAGGTGCTTCCCCAAGCTGCTTCCACACTTTGAAAAAAAATTTGTAGTTACATACATCTATATTATACCCACATGCTTATTGATGTTCCATTAAAATCAAGCTTGTGGGAGGGTGCTACCATGAATTATACATGGACTTTTTACTTTATGAGTTCTAGTGTCAACCACTAACAATTGTAATCTGTGTACAACAGTACAACTAAGAAAAGATCAAAATTATATTTATTTCTACTGTTTATAACCCACCCATAGAACTAACTTTAGAAATAATGAAATTGCTAAGTTGAAGAAAACTTATTTTATTGGCTCACATATATATTTAATAATGGCATACATGGTTTATTTTAATTATGTATTTCCTATAATATTTCTATTAATAAAATTATTTGAGGATGGTGAGGGAGGAGTTATAAGAAAATGAAACATTGAAGACTAAGAAAGTAGAGTCCTGGAAATCAAGCTGACTATGCTTTTAGCCTCCTTGGGAAGAACAGGTCTTGCTTGCAAAATAAATTCAAAACCTACTTATCTACCAACATGGGGTGGGGGGAAATAAACCAATGATTTTGGTAAATATAATACTAGATCTGAATATATAGATTTAGATTATAATGACTAATCTTGGTTCTAGCCTGAACTCTGGGATATAAATATTGCTTTCATTGAGGTAAAAATAAAAATTGTTTGAATTTGATTTATAAAAAATTATCAAAGTTGTGATATTTATTATATTTTAAGATTTATATGTAGAGCACTGCATGTTTATACCATGAGAAATCCATGCCCCTATTTTGTGAATTTCACTTCCAGAGTTTTGTCTTAAATTGCAATATTTAAACAACAAAGTGAATTTCAAAATAAATTGAATTTACCCTGGAATACTATGGAAGCAATGCTGCTAAATTCCACTTTGTGTAGTTCTAGAATAATAAAAATCCTTGGGAATTTTAAGGTTGGATTAGTTTTATACAATTAGTTGAGGTAAACCTCAAACTATGGAGACTTAGCTTGTTATATTCTATGTTTTGTTATTGTATCTAACATACTAGGATACCAGTTATTTCCTGAGGCATTTACATAATGTTATTATTGTATTTTATTTAATGCAGCTAAATTTTAGGTAATTTTTTAAAAAGTATTTTCTGATTATTTCAGAATTTTAAATCCCTTATAAAATATCAAAGGTGAATTTCATTTTTCCCTTAATTCATATTTATGGTAACATTTTTCTGAAAATTGCTAACAAAATGAGAGAGTTTAACGTCAGAGTGAATCAGCACTGGGCACTTGATTTGGCAAAACTATAGCTAGACACATTTGTTATCTACAAAATGTGATAATTGAAGTTTCTATATTTGTAATAAAGTCTTTGTGTTGGAATAGACTTATAAATGTAGCAACAAAATTTAAATAGTGCAGTAAATAACAGACCTACTGAATGGTCTATTCAACTATTATTTTGTTCACCAAGCCATACAAATTCAGCAAATACAGTGTTTGACATAATTAATTCATATACCAAAAGCACATATAGGAAGAAGCAGCTGAAAAAAGACTCACAAAGCCACTCGTTGTGTTTCATGTGCTTTAGGTATATGATCTCATTTCATCTTCACATTATCTTTTTAAAAAGTTATAATTCTCCCTAACAAATATTTATTAATCATTTGCCAAGGACTAAGCCTATATGTTACAGACAGAGTAATGGAGGCTCAAATATATCAAATAATTTTCCCAAGGTTAAACAATTAGAAGTACTTGGAGTTGGATTCATACCAGGAGTGTCTGATTCCTAACTCTATACTCTTTCTTTATGGCATCCTGTGATATTCAAAATAATACTGGAGGAAGATAGATCTGTCCTACCTCCTCTCCTTTCATAGCATTTGAATACCACATGTTACCTCTATTACCTTCAGTCCCTTTCTGCACCTCTCAAATCATTAAAAAATAATGTCATTACCTTCATCATAAGCTAGTAAAGGGACTTCCAACATAAACATACCAAGTTTTCATTCTTTCTCACTCCTGCTAGAATCAGAGTTTTTACCCTACCTGCAAGCTAGTAAATGAGCTTGGGATGGTTTCATGGATGCTGGCAGAACAGAGAAAACTCCAGGCTCAGGAACAAAGGACTTTTTCACACAATAGCAAGAAACATGTGCTTCACGTATGCACGGATTCTCCTTTCGCCCCAAGTTCCATGGGAGTTAAGCACAGTGGCCTGAGTGGATCCTGCACACAGAAAAGTTTGCACTGCAGCCACGGAACAGAGAGCTATGGGCATGCACTTCCTGTGTAGCAAGCTCACTCTTTGTCCCGGTGGAGGACATCACCTCACTCTCCCAAATTGCTTGCTGTGAATACAACCTTGAAAAATGGCTCAGGCAAAGACAAGTCCAGGCCTTGATTTCTTGGTAAATTCACCAAGAACATGCAAGGACAGTGAAGGCCATGGCAGGTGGCCTGTCCCCATAAATCCTTCATATCCTCCATTAAATCCTCACTAATCTCAGAATATATTCACACCCAATTTTCTGTCTTTTTATACTCCCCTGGCAAAATCTCCTTGGCACTATACTAAGGCATTGACAATGACTTGGGTAAAAGGAGAAATAATATAAAATATTAATAAACAAAAAATAAAGTCATGAAGTTTTAGGAGTGCTATATTTATAATTCATGTTTGGACTTACCTAGGGCATTATTTCACATTTTCTTCTCATTTTTTAAATCAAAGCATTCTTTCCTTCTCATTCTTAGCTAATTAACCTGCTTCTTATTTTAGTTAGAAAACAAAAGCAATAAGGGTAGGCCTTCTAAAGGTTTCCACAGCCACATGAACTAACATAATAACAGATGTTTTAATAACCTCTGCCATCACTTCTGTTATTATGGATGAGCTGTATGTGCTCCTTAGCCAAGGCTAAAACTCTCCCTTATGGACTAAAACCCATCTCCTCTGGACTATGCAAGGACATAGTCCAATTGCCTGCCTCTCTCCTTCATCATCAATTATCTCCTCTCCTGGATTATGTTCATAAGCATGCAACCACACTATAATGTCTCTCATCAAAAAAAAAAAAAAAAAAAAAAAAAAGAAGTGAATTCTACATACTTATATGGGGCACAAGGCTTTTTATTTCTACCTCATTCCCAAAGTAATCACTGAGATTATTTTTTGCATATCCATATATATGCTGTTATAAAGAAAAGACCATGCATTCTGGGACTTTTTTGGCAGCGAAGAGAACTAAAAGTACCCTTTGAAAATTAAACATTTTATTTAATCCTATGGCAGGGTTTCCCCCTACCCCACCAGATTCTAAGTAGAAATGGAATAGTACATATTTTCTTCTTCTAGAGTAAAGCTCACAGAAACCAGGCATAGATATTTTAATTCTGATTGTGAGTATCGTTGGAAAATGACTGTAAATGCTTAACCTAATGCCTTGCATTTAGTAAGCACAAAATAAATGTGTTGATACATAGAAAGAAAATCATAAAACTCCATATATAAATAAAATATTGTCCTTTAATCAGGATTAAAAATTCTTGAATTACTCATTTTCCAACACTTGCTTCTGTATTTCAACTATCTTTTAATATAGTAATTTTTCTTTGAGTTTTAATTTTCTATATAATCACAAAACTCTTATTAGTTTATAAGTCAAATATCCCCCAAATTCTCCCATGACATGTCAAATGTATTTGCTGAAAATTTTAAAAACTGGTATGTTCTTTCTGTGGCTAAAATCACTGAAGCACGTTAAGAAATTTCTTATGCAATGCCTTCTTGTTTTAGATTGCACATGGCTATACATATTCTCTCAGTTTCATTGTTCTTAAATTTGTTGTTGCTTTTGGAAAGTGTAATTATAATTGGGTTGTGGATATGAGAAAACAGCAACAAAAAAGCTAATACACCAAATTAATCCTCCAAGTTTAAAAAATGAGTATTTTTATTTCATTTTGCAGAAACATAAAGATTGTTGACTCAATAGATAATTTGGGGAAAGAATATTCTCTTCAGCCATAACTTTATATAATTTTCATTTTAAAATACTTAAATGAAATCTATCATATCCCTCTTCTACTCATCACCAATCCCTTCAAAATTAGTTGTACTTTTAAAATTATATTTTTATTGTTTAATTAAGACTAAAAGATGCTCCAATTCCTTGTACTTTTGTGAATGGTTTTATGTAGGCATGACAGTCAAAGTCATGGCAGCTCGGTGGGGAGTTAGGGTGGAGCTAGAATAAAGCAAATGCAGTATTAGTGATCATACAGGAAACTGGGAAGTTCCAAGAATGACGGCCTATTATTCTTTATTTTAGCAGTTTGCAGCATGGGCTGTGGAGCTTAATCATTAGTATTTAAATCTTGCCTTCCTAGTTATTAATATAACAACCTGGGCTAAATCACTTAACAACTCTATGGCCTGATTTTTTCAACTGTAAAATGGTAAATATAACCTACCTCATAGAGCAGTTATTGCTAAATAATTTAATATATATAAAATGTATAAAAGGGATCTTCAAACATATTAAATATGAAATACTTATTAGGGAATAAAAAAGACAATAGGGGATACAAAAATAAAGACACTAAAGGAATTTAAAGCCTCTAAACAGATATATGGAACATTAAACAGAGCCAAATTTCTTGCCAGATTAACAAAAAATAAATACTAATGACTTATTTATCTCAGTTCCTATTATTTAATAAATCATGTTAGGCTTTCAAAATAACAACAAAAAATCACAAGACATGCTAAAAAAGAAAGAACAAATAGAATCTGAATAGACAGAGCAAGCCTCACAAATAGACTCAGCTATGACACAGATATTGGAATTACCTAACAGGAAATTTAAAGTAATTATGATGGAAATGTTAAGGGTTTTAACAAGAAAAGCAGGTGCAGGCAAAAACAGGTGAGTAATATAAGTATAACAGTGGGAACTTTAAGAAAGAATCAAAAGAAAATGTTAGAAATTAAAACAACAACAACACTGTAACAGAAATTACAAAAATTTTTTTTGATGGTCTCAGACTGATAGTGGCCAAGAAAAGAATCAATTTGCTTGAAGATATGTCAATAGCAATTTTTCAAACTAAAATGCAAACATAAAATATGGAAAATCCCACAAAAAGAAAACATAAAAGAACTGTGGGAAATTTTGAAATGTCAAAAACCACAGCAGAAGCATAATTGCAATAGCACAAAGGGAAGAAAGTGAGAAAAGACCAGCTGAAATATTTGATGTAGAGATGGCTATGAGTTTTCCAAAATTAATGACAAACACTTAATCTAGGAAGCTCAGAGAAAACCCAACAGTAAAAATTACAAAAAAGCCTACTCTTACATATATCGTAATCAAACTGCAGAAAACCAAAGACAAAAAGAAAATCTTACAAGAATCCAGGAGTGGAGGGGAATTACTTTTCATGTAGAGAACTAGGATAAGATTTTAATAAGATTTTTCATCAGAAACCATGCAAGCTAGAAAAAAATGAAGTACAGTAGTTAAAACACTGATAGTGAAGGGAAAAAAACCACCTAGAATTCTATATATAGTGAAATTATCCTTCAAAAGCGAAGGAAAACTAAAGATTTTCTCAGATAAATAAAAACTGAGAGAATTCATCACTAGTAGATCCACTCCATAAGAAATGTTAAAAGAGTTCTTTGGGGGAAGGAAATGATGTAAGTCAGAATTTTGGATGTACATAAAGAAAATAAGTGTCTTGGAAAAAATATAAATAAAAAAAATGATGTAGATATTTTTAATATCTATATTTAGAATATAAGGTAATAATAATAACATTGTATGGGTGATTATAACATGCGGATAAATGCAAGAGAGGAAAGCAATGTTATAAGGGAAGGGAAAGACAGATTTGGGAACACTCTCTTACTGTATAGGTACCTATACTATATATGAATTAATATAATGTTATTTGAAGGTGAATTGGAATAGTTAAAAATTGACAATGCAAATTCTGTAGAAACCACTAAATCTTCTTTTAAAAGAAGTATCTACTTGTATTCTATAAGAGGAGATAAAATAGAGTTATATATAATGCTTACATAAAACCAAAGAAAGTAGAAAAGAGAAGAAACAAAGATCAAATGCAATGAATAGGATAGAAAACAGTCATAAAATGGTAGATAATAATCCAAGTATACCAATAATATAACAATTGAAACAGATATTTTCAGAATATATACAAACAAGACACAATTGTTTATTGTCTACATGCCCACTCGAATTCAGTAAAGGAGTAGAGAAAGGAATACTCTGCTTATGCTAATCTTATGAAAGCAGGAGTAGCTAGATACAGTTTCATAAAAGCATAATTTAAAACAAGGAAAATTAGCAATGATAAAGAGGGGCATTACACACTGATAAACAGGTCACAACTCTGAGAAGACACAATTCTCAATGTTTATGCATCTAATAACAAAGCATCAAAATGATGTGGAGCAAAAACAATTAGAACTATAATTAGAAATAGAAAAAATCCACTACTACAGTTATATATATCAGCAACTTTCTTTCAGTATAGATTTATAATGTAAACAAAAATCAGTAAGGACTAGCTGACCTTAATAGCATTATCAATTAACTCGATCTAATTGATATTTGTTGAATACTCCATCCAACAACAACAGAATATACATTTTTCTCAAGTTTGCAGAAATATTTGCCAAGATAGACCACATTCTGTACCATCAAATATACCTTAACACATATAAAACTTAGCTATCATACAAAGTTTGTTCTCATACAAACATGAAATTAAGTTAGAAATCAATATCTGAAAGGTAGCTGGAAAATCCCCCCAAAATTTGGAGAGTAAACAAAATACATTAAATAAACATGGATCAAAGTAATCTTAAGAGAATTGTAAAATATTTTAAACTTAGTGAAAATAAAAATAGAATTGATCAAAATGTATGGGATGCAATAAAACCAGTGCTTAGATGGAAATTTATAGCTTTAAATTACTAAATTAGAAAAGAAGGAAGATCAAAAATCAATTATCTAAGATTTTACCTTAAGAAACTAGAGCAATTTAAGCCTATGCAAGCAAAAAATGAACAAATAAATAAACATGAAAGCAGAAATCAATGAAATTAAAACAGGAAAATTCTCTAAGAAGACATAAACAACACACAAAAAACCCAACAAATATAGAAAATCAACAAAGCCAAAGGTCGGTTCTTAGAAAAGATCAATACAATTTGTAAATATCTAGCCAGGGTAACCAAGAAATAGAGAGAGTACACAAATGAACAATATCAGAAATGAATGAAGTATCATCACTCCTGAACCTATGGACAATCAAAGCACAACAACGGAATTATATGAATAACTATATGCTCTCAAATTTGATAACTTATATGAAATGGACTAGTTCTGTATAAGACACAAGCTACTGTGATACTAAGAGTGAATCTTAATGTATGCAAAGCAAAAAAAAAAAAATCATTTAGGAGACAGAAGGCTATCTGGATGGAAGGCAGAATATGACAAAGCAATCTATCACAAATGTATAAAAACCTTACTAGAAGGAATGGGAAAAGGACTAGCTTAAGTGACCCTGGAAATAAGTGGAGTCTATAAGGCTAAAGTCAAAAGAAACTACACAAGAACTCTACTCTTTCTGGTAAAGTTCTCCATGTAGGTATGGCTTAGAAATTTTGATACTATTGTGTGTGCACACTGGAATTGGACAATTAAGTAAATAGAAGATGGGTAGTGACACCAGGTTCTCATTGTTGATGCGGGATTTTACAAATAAGCTGAAGAAGGAGGTTCCAATAATCTGTGTGGTAATGGATTATAATTGGAGATATCAGCATAAACTGGTGTTTTGCTTAATATAGATATGATTGACTAAATGCAGAAATCTTTATAAATCCACAGTTTAGTATACACACATTTATATTTCCTTGCTCTGTCAGCTGAGAGGATTTGTTTTGGATATCAGCACATTTGTTCAAAACCCAAATACATAATGAAAACATTTTTATTCCACATAACATCTCTGTTGATATGTGCAAAATGTGTATTTGCCACATTGCACAAATAATTAAGCAATTATAATCTTTTCTATGTCATAATATTAGAATCTCTTTTGTGTTGATGAGAAAAAGATTAAATTTCAAAATGGCATTGAGAATATAAACAGAAGTAGTATGCTAACAAATAAAGATATTTTAATTTAATGATATTTCCAGGCTACCATAAATACTATTTTCTCTGAAAACATTTCATATGTGTTTATACACATATATGTAACTAAACTGTGATCTCTTCTGCATTCTCATTTATAAATATTCAGTGCTTAGAATAGAATAAAGTATAAAAACAAAAGCTTTGGGAAAAATAAATATATGAGTAAATACATGAATAATACATGCAGCGAAGGTCAGGAAATATATTTTTATATGCTGGAAATGAGGTTTCTGCTGAATTCTAAATCAATTCTATTATTGATTATCTCAGTTTAGTATCTTCATTCACCTTTCATACAATGTATGTGTGTGTATGTATACTATATACATATAATAAGTAGATAAGCATAGATTTAAATTTATATATGACATTATTTACAAAAGTACTGGGAAACTATGAAAATAATTTTAAATGGTTGCCAATTATAATTGCAGAATCAAATGTAGTACTATATTCAACTCATACAAATTGACTGGCCAATTTTATGAAAAATACTTGGCCATTATATTAATATCTTCTTTTGTAGTAACATTTCCACTAGGGGGTGCAAAAGGGAACAAAATTTAGGTTTATCTCATATTCTATACTAAAAATTAATAAAGAAAACTTGAAGGTATAAGTTAAAATTATTTTTACAGTTCTAAGAATTATTAAATTTAATTGGATTATTTATAGTGTGAAAATAGCTTCATTTAGCTATTAATAGGTTTGGGGAGATAGTGCTATATAACAAAGTGTTTAAAGATGGTCCCTGGGCAGGCAAAGCTGGTTTTTAATTTGGCTTTAGTATTCACTGTTGGATTTCATAGTGGGCAGGGGGCTTAGGTATTGGGAAGTCCGTTTCCTTAACTCCAAAATGTTTTCAAGAACCCACCACCAATCCCAGATTCTGTTCTTCACAGGTATCTATTAGTACCCCTGAACTCCCAAATGTTTGGTAGGTTTCTTCTGTGGCACCAGTCATAAATCTCACATGCTTTTCTGCACCATCCAGGATGTTATTTCGAATTTCCAACTGTCCTACAGTTTTAACCTGTGGTTCAGACCCATTCAGATCAAATTCTCATACTTCATTATTTAGAGTTATCACCAATACTCTCCCAAATATGTACAGTAGCTGAAACCATTAAGATTTCCTGGAGAATCAGATCTCAGCCTTTTGAAAAAATGTTAAACATTAATGATTAATCTTTAGCCTTTTCTCCTTGAATCATGATGTTTTTTTTTTCTCGTGTCACAGATGGGCACAGGTCAAGAGGAAAAGAGGATATGACTTCTGATGGTCCTGTGAAATTTGTATCGTGTCCACTGGACGTTAAGCTTATTATTCCTCTCTTTTATACATCAAGCATCATATCTCATGTACAGAAGGGCCCACCCATCTTCAGCAAGTAGTGCCACGAATTCTTGTTAGAAAGTAGAGTTGACAAAACACCAAGAATCACCATATGATTGGTGATTCTCAGCAATTGGAAGCTTTCGAGAGCAATATTGGCTCTAAATTCTCTGATTTAGTGAACATTGATGGGCTAATGCCAACGTTCCCGGTGCCCCATGATCTGTCCCTTCATGCCTATAACAAAACATACTTTATATGACATGGAAAAAACTGCCGTGGAACATGGGGATATCAACCATTCTTCAATATTAAGAAATCAATGTCTCCTCTCCCCAGTAGCGCAGTGTCATTTAGATAGGACTCCCAACACATAGCTACAATACGGTACTATATCTATTTTGTGTAATGTTTGATCTATGATTAGGAGCAAGACAGATCCATGTATACTTAAGCTTATCTCAACAAAGGATATTTAGTTGCCCTTTTGCTTCTGCTCAGAGTACAAAGCCAGCTCCTTGCCATTATATCAGTCACTGGTCATGTTAAAACAAATTCTCTCATTTTTTATCACAGGTATTCACAGATTTTTCAAAGTCTAAAAGGGCAGGACCTTCATATATAGATTTAAAGAAAAACACAGGCTTTCACTAACATTTTCAAATTTCCTTCCACTGTAGATCATAATTATTTAAACAGTGTTGTCTGTGGGTGCAATGTACACTATTCAGGTGATGGGTATATTAAAAACCTAGATTTCTCTGCTATGTTATTCAGGCATGTAACAAAAAACCACTTGTACCCCCTAAATCTATTTTTTTTTTTTTTGAGACAGAGTCTCACTCTGTTGCCTGGATTAGAGTGCCGTGGTGTCATCCTAGCTCATAGCAACCTCAAACTCCTGGGCTCAGGCGATCCTCCTGCCTCAGCCTTCCAAGTAGCTGGGACTACAGGCATGCAACACCATGCCAGGCTAATTTTTTCTAATTTTTTTTTTTTGGTAGAGACGGGATCTTGCCCTTGCTCAGGCTAGTCTCCAACTCCTGAGCTCAAATGATCCACCCGTCTTGGCTTCCCAGAGTGCTAGGATTACAGGCGTGAGCCACCGCTCCCGGCCCCTAAATCTATTTAAATTAAACAAACAAAAAACAAAAACAAAAACAAGATATCAAAAAAAAATAATGAAAATCCAAAAAATGTAATATGTAAATTATCTGGACAGTAATATGCAAGTTCAGAACCAAAGCAAGTTTACTATTCTTTGTAATAGATAGTACTTCCTCTCCAAAGTTTATACAAATGTCATTACCTTTTGAAGAAGTCATAGGGAGGTGAATATCAACAAAGCACAAGGTATAATGATGTAGTTGAGCCAAAGCTATAAATAGTTAAAGAGACTATATTTTTAACTGTTGAAATACTACAGAATATTATAGTGTTTAGTTAGACTATACTTTACAAAATGCTTGATGCCTCTGAATAGCAAGGATATTAACTTAACTAATGATCCTTTAAATGGGTATGTAAAATATAATTTAAGCTACTTGCAACATGCAAAAGAGAGGCATCATTTGTTACTGCCAAAAGTCACTGGCATGTGGAAATCAGAAAATCATTAGCCTTGATAGAAATAGCTTAATACAACAGGGAAGAGAACACATTATTTAGAGCAGTTAAATGACAATTGATGCAAGCACTGGTGAAAGGCAGGGAAAAAAGTGGATATGATTTAGTGAATGATAAATTCTGCACTTAGTATTTATGCATGCAAAGGAACAGAAATCTTTGCTCATTAACCAAGGCACTTAGTTTGTGAGCCAAAATGCTTCAGGCTGTAGCCCTAATTGTCATAAATGTTTATCTCTGTGCAAGTTTAATTTAGGTTTAAGAAAAAAATTGTTATCCTGAGTGATGAATATTCTACATTTTATTTCATTTTCCTCATCAGCCTAAGCCAGTTAGCTCACATCCTTGCTTATGTTCTTTCTCCTCCATGAGATCTCCATGGTCCTCCCAGCTACAATTAATCTCTCTCTTTCTCCCATTATGTCCCACTCTTTTACATCTATTATAGCAGTGTGCCTAATGCTATATTTACAGGCATACCCCACGGAGCACTGCCTTCTAAAGCACTGATTTTTCATAGCTGTTTAGTGGAGTGTCATACTGTGCTGTCCTCAGTTTGAATGGCACCTGCCAATCTGTTTTGTTTATGCTCTTGAATCTCTTTGCCATTAACATACTATTTTCCAGCTGACCATGTCTTTGAGTCTCAGCAAATATATTGAAAGTTCCCCAAAGTTTGAGCAAACACGGATTGCTGTAATGGTTAAAAGAGAAGAACAGCATGCAGAATTACCTGTGTGAGCGTTAGGTGGAGGTGGACTGTGCTGTGGGCCTAGCCATGCTGCCACCATGCGAACCTGTAAAGAGTAAGAAGTCAGTTAATTAGCCCATACTTTTATGTTAATTGCCTTTTAAATCACTTTGGAGCCCTGTGTGGTAGCTAGCACCTGTAATTCCAGCTGCTCCAGTGGCTGAGTGGGAGGATCCCTTGAGCCCAGGAGTTTTAAGTTGCAGTGAGCTATGATTGTGCCCCTGCACTCCAGCCTGGGCAATAGAGTGGGACCCTATCTCAAAAAACAAAACAAAATAAAACAATATCATTATGCAGGAAACAGATTTCTGTAGGAGCTGTCATGACTAATTTATTTATTACTGACATTTATGCAACTGCCACTTAATTCCAAAAAGGAATGAATAGGCTATGCCTTTATTTATGTATGTACTTGTATACTCTTTAACACTGAGAGCCCCCCAAAACAGGGATCACATCTCAGTGGTAAAAGTCTTAACCGTGTATAAAGGCCCCAACTAAGGATCACCGAAATATATGTAGAGGACAGAATTTAGCATCATAAACACAGAAACAAACTAAAAATTAGAAACTGGAATGCCTACCTGCCTAAAGCAAGCAGTAGCTACTGAGCTATGACTGTTTCCATGAAGTAATGTAAATATAGTTTTCCCTTGCCTTTCAATGTTCAAGAGAAACCAAAATCTGATTATTACATCTTTTAAGTCTTGGTCACATTTTAAATTATAGTGATTTTTCAGTATTACATAGTTCTAACAAAATAATTCTGTGCAAGAGACACGGTTCATGGGCCACCTGTTTCTGATCTCTGCCATGACTGTTCATGTCCTGTCCCACCCTTTCTGCCTTCATTCTTTTACTTCTTTTTCCATTCATTCCTTTGTTTATACTTGTGTGTGTGTGTGTTTATAGGCACACATGTGAAACTTATATAAAGTAATAATATCTAATAAGGTATAAAATCAGATATCAGAAATATAAAAATAAGGAAATAATGATATAAAGAAAAAGTAGTACAAATATAGATGTTGTCTGGGAGGAGTACTGACCAATGTCTAGGTGGTGTGTGATGTGATTGTGGATCAATTTTGTTTTGTTTTGTTTTGTTTTTTTGAGACAGAGTCTCACTGTGTTGCCCTGGCTAGAGGGCTAGAGTTCAGTGGCATCATCATAGCTCACTTCAACCTCAAACACCTGGACCCAAGGGATTCTCCTGCCTTGGCCTCCCAGAGTTGTAGGATTACAGGTATGATGCACCATGTCCCACCTAGATTCAGCTTCAACCTTTCCAATGACAAATCAAAAAGACAAATCCAACCAGCTACAAGATTTATAACTACTCTCCTCTAACCCCCCACCAAACTCAAACCACAAAAGTTTTACTAATTTCTGAGGAGAATCATGGATTTTCCTAGTACTGAATTTTTAGATAAAATAGATTTTCCTGCTTAATATCACACACAATGTCCTCATAGACATGTCTTTAATAAATATGAGTTTTGTATGATCACATTTATTGTATTCCTCT
The DNA here is from genome assembly GCA_008086735.1 of Cheirogaleus medius. Lineage (NCBI taxonomy): Eukaryota > Metazoa > Chordata > Mammalia > Primates > Cheirogaleidae > Cheirogaleus > Cheirogaleus medius. Next base: position 1,299,272 of record VBSM01003159.1, read on the forward strand.
TTTCAAGACAAGTCATATTAAATACCAAACTTAATTTTTTAACATGGTTTCAGTGAAGTGAGAAAACAATGAAAATTAGGTACATACCTAATAATTGGATTAGACTATCAGAGAAATGAACAGAACTGAATTAAGTATATATTAATATTTGATTGTGGTTTGTAAAGAGAAGCATCTCAAAATACAATGCAATGAATTTAAGAAACAAGCATTTATACCGTACTGCTTACAATGCAATTAAAATGAACTTTTAAAAGGGTTTTAATATTTCATGGACCTCTCACTTGCACAATTAGAAATATATATCCACTCCATATGCCAACAATGATTAGTTATAATTGTAAAAAATGATAGTATACAGTAGCAGAAGGCATCCAATGATTTTTATGAGTATTTCTTTTAGTTAAGGATCAGCTCTAGAACATCTTTTTATTTTATATTTTGAGAGGGACAAACCAACCCAAACTCAGATCTCTGAGACGTAGCCCCAACCACAGCACCTATGGAAGGATAAGCACACGTGGCCATGTAGATTACACACTCTCACCTTAAGAGGCCCAAGTAATTGACACTAAGGTAGACACTTGCCCAGGAAGAAATTAGCCCATTCACTGACCAGCTGGTCAATTATACACTGGATTTTTCTCTCTCACACATGTAAACTAATAAATTAGAAGGAAGTTTATGCTAGAAACTCCCATTTTCAAGCATACATACATTGGTGATATGTAACCAAAGAAAGTTAATGTCCAGAGAGAAGCGAGAGAACGGAGCAAATGGTATGGAGAAAAAGAAGTAACTACATTACTCTTGAAAAATGGAGAAAAATAGTTCTTGGGGCTCAAAGCTAACAGCCTGTACTAGGAGATTATCTGGAAAATTTTCCTCCACGCCCTCTCTCCCCCACACACTCATACACACTCACTCACACAACTGCTTAGGCAAGCTTGAGTGACTATTACTTCCTCGTTATTAATCAAATGATCATGCATGATCATGCATGAACTTGATAAATCTATATAAAAGGAAAATTGAAATAATGCATAAAGTAATGGAGTAAAAATAAATGTGTGCATATGTTTTTTCAGAACTATCGTCATGAGTGATATCTAATTGCAAAGAAACATAATTTGTTATTTATGCTTAGTGCTCAGAAAAGCTGATTTTGGAAATCTTGGGACTCTGTTTGAGATCAGAGGTGGCCTGTATTTATACTTGGCTTGCTCAAGTTAGGACCTGTTCTCTGTAACATGGCAACACTTCTCATAGCGTTTTTTCCAAGATTGTGACTATGCTAACGTGTTCAGTTTTATTATATTCCTCTTCATCTTCAGAAAGTTGAGCAGGGCAGCAGCTTTTTAAGACTATTCCCCTACTCAGCTTATTTTAGTTTAATTCTCTCTCAGGTGGAATTCATTTCTATGATATTAATATATATTATCTTTCCATTGCTTTTACACTTAAACAAGCTACTTTGTAATAAACCTGAGATTTCCCATAAAAATTGTAGAGGATTTTTAATTGCTTGGTTTATAAAGAAGTAAAGTTTTCCTTTTAATTTAGTAATGGAAAAGTGTGAGACATGCCCTATTTTTGCGCTGATTATCCACATTCTTTTTTTATCTTTGAAATTCAAATATTAGAATGTAATCTATACGATGGTCTCTCTATACTAATTTTGGCTAGTGAAGATTCTTTTGATCTATGAACTGAAATATTTCTTCAGCTGTATAAAATATTATTCTACAAATATATTTCTTTACTTCTAAGAACACGGTGTTTTTTCAATAATTTGAAGTTTATAAAATTAGCATTTACTTTGCAATTAACCCCCGCATCTTGCCAGCCTTCAGGTGCAATAGTAAATCATGGCATAGTTGTCCTTACCTGTGCAGATATGAGTTACTCCCACATGGAAGGAATCTGGTGACCAGTGTTTTTCTTTGGATGACATATTTGGTAGCTAGAGCAACAAAGTAGTTAATTTTTAGTGGAAATTAGTTTTTCTTTTATTATTTCAAATACACCATTATAGATTTATTGTAATGTAGCTCTGAAATAAAAAAATAATGTGTGCCTAGATTATCTCTCAAGTGCCAACCAATGCTACTAAAGGTATCAATGATTACCAAATTTAAAACTGATCAGAAGGGGGAAAGTTCTGTAAGAGCCATGTAGCAAATATTTCAGGCCTGGAGGCCATATCATCTCTGTAGCAACTACTCAACCCTACCCTTAGAGGGGGAAAGTAGCAGCCAAGGACAAAACACAAATGAATGGCTGTTGCAATGTTCCAGTAAAATTTATTTATAAAAACAGGTGGCAAGCCAGATAATGACCTTCAGGTCATAGTTACCAACCTCTAGACAACTTTCCAAAACCTGGAGAAGGTGTCTTGACCAATATATTTATAAAGAACTCTCACTCAGGCATTGAATATCATTCTATCAAAAGTTTCCAGCTGAATTTCAAATGAGGATATTAGTGTTCAGTGTATCATAATTCAATTGCATAATTAATCATATTATTTATAGAAGTTTCATTTTTCTGTATTACTAGATTTTTTTTTTGTTTCAATGTTATTGTTTTCTCCTAGCCTTGAATGAAAAGAGATCAATCTAAATATTTTTCCAAAAATACGAAATGCGAATTCTCTTCAATTCTCCCAAATAGCCACTTTTTAGATGCAAGACTTATGGGTATGCTAATGTATTCATTGATACGCAAAGCCCAATACAACTTTCTTGTGTTCTTTAGTCTTTATTTATTGTGTGTATCTGATACAGTTTGGATGTTTGGCTCCTCCAAAAGTTGCATTGAAATTTGATCCCCAGTAGTAGATGTAGGGCCTGGTGGGAGGTATTTGGGTCATGGGGGGCAGACCCCCATGAATGGCCTGGTGCTGTTCCCAGGATAATGAGTGACTTCTCTCACTTTATTAGTTCATGGGAGAGCTGGTTGTTTAAAAGAGCCTAGCACCACCTCCTCCCTCTCTTGCTCCTTCTCTCACATGTTACATGACTGCTCCCCCTTTGCCTTCTGGCTTGATTGGAAGCTCCCTGAAGCCCTCACCTGAAACAGATGCTGGCACGATGCTTCTTGTACAGGCTTGCAGAAACCTGAGCCAAATAAACCTCTTTTCTTTATAAATTACCCAGCCTCAAACAGCACCAAATTTATAGCAGCACCAAACTGAGACTGTATCTTTTTACCTAAGGAGGCAATTCATTGATCTACTGATCAATCACATTACCATGAGTAGTATATTTTGTTTGTACAAAATTTGAACATTTCTTTTACTTCCTAGAAATACTAATTGGAAAATTTCAATCATAAGAATGTACTCCATGGGTCACATTTTGAAATCTGGGGACTCTATATCCTTGGACATAATCAACTAGTCCTAACATTTGTTTTTGTCCCTGACAACATTCGATAGCTATAAATTATATTCACCAGATTGGTGTTAGCAAAGCACTATTAACGAAAATAAAGATAAAGATGAGAAGGTACTAAACAGTTTTTCCTGCTGGAGAAAGCCTATCTCATAGGATAAATAGTAATTTTCTTTCCTCTTTTTAATGAACAACCAATATCTTCTAAGTATTAATAGTTCAATAACTGGTGTGGGCAAATATCATTCTCATATGGCCTTTTTCATTTGGTGTGCCTGCTAAACTTTCACAGGGCTCCTTTTGAGCTCTCCTTACTAAAATGTTATTCTTATATATTGCATGTTTAAATTTTTAGCACAATTGAAACTCAGTATTTCATTTTGTGATTCTAAGAGTGATACATATAGGAAGGTGGTAGAATGTGGCAAGGTGTGTGTTACCATACTCCACACTTACAGGTTTTTTTTCCTAATGAAAAAAATAATGCAAATGATTGTTATCACTACACATAGTGTAGATAATCCACTCCTGATAAATAAATATTATTAATTATTGAGTGTTCAGTATATTTCAATTAGTTCTATAATCTGTGATAAATTTAACAATATAAATATATTCAGACATGTTGTATCTAATAAAATTTTAAAGAACACTTAAATTGGTATTGTTAATATTTTCAGCTCCCTTGCGACAGTTGATGAAATTTATGTATATTTAAAACATTGTGTTAAAAATGGTATGTCATTGCTTTACAAAAATAGGAAATAAAGATTACAAGAGTCCCATTCCTAACTTATATTCTTATCTTATTTAAACATTTGCTATAGTAAATAAAATTATTCATTAAAAAGGACACATATTTTAAATTCAGAATTGAAAACATTTTATTTATTATTCTAGTTAATCTTACATATTGGATTTTTATTTTTTTCTTGGATTTTTCATGGCAATGTTTTGGTAAGGAGTCTATTTCCCTCAAGGTCCAGTTGTTCCATAGTCACTAGTTAGTATGGCACTCTAGGCCAATAAACATTTGTAGGATAGATACAGAACTGGATTGCTCTAGAAAATCATGCCTTACTAGTTTCCAATCCAATCAAGTTCAAATCAGATTTTCCCTCTTTTACATTGTGGAGTTTGGAAAGCTACAGATAGAATTTCAATATCCACCTGCAAAATCTACCCTATTAGTTAAGATTCTTATTTTGTTTGGCACAGAAACACAAATAAAATTGGCTTATTCTTAAAGGTAAATGTACTGTAAGACCTCTAGGTCATTTATGAAAATCAAAGATAGCAATGTTACCGTGTAATGAAATCAGAGAATGAAAACTTTTTCCTGACTTTCATCTTTGCTTTCGTGTGGGTATATTTTTATTAAAATCCTCTCGCTTTAGACTCATTTATTCTGCAGATACTTCTAACATCATCTGAGATTTTGATGTTATCATTCAGACCTTTAGGGAGATGCCAACTTGCTCTGAGTCTCAAGTCCGAAAATTTCAGGCGTGACAATCTTTGGCCCATCTTAGATCAAGTGTCGACTCTGGAACCAATCAAGAGCTTCCTGGGGTACATCACACTGTAAAATAATGGCTTCTATTGCAGCCATGTGTGATGTCATGAGAAGTAGTTCATAAAAGAAGGATATGGTAAATCTCTGAAGAAGGGGTAGGTTCTCTTGGGCAGAAAAAAAAAGTACGTATATGCTACTATTCTATGCATTTAATGTGATTAAGATACTTAGTATTAGCAAACAGTATAGCAAGCAGTAATCTACTTGCTTTGATTTGAAGGAGACTAAGAGGCTTTCCTATTCAATACTATATCCTCTGACAGCTGGAGAAACTAGTATTAATATTATTAGGTGACTCAAAATTCATTGCATTATCCTTACACCTCATCTAGTCTAGTATCCTGAGTTTTATATGAGGAAGTTGAGAACCAAAGTGATTAAGTGATTATCCAACATCACCTTATTTGTAAGTGCTACAAACCGCTAAGTTATCCAGTAACAAACCCACATATTAATTCCTTCTTTGAAATTGGAGATTTTTATTCATTTTAGTATTTCCCATGACAGAATTTTAAAAGTTTGGTCTCCAGATTACCCGCATAAGAATAATTAAACATATAGGTTTGGGGGCAGGGCACCCCCTACCCCCAACACTGAATCACAAACTCCACTGATTATGATCTGTGAAACTGCATTCTTAACTTGGATGCTTTTTATGCATGCTGAAGTTTGAGAATATTGCAATGTTGTATTCTCAAGCCCTTGACAGAGAAGAATTAGTTGAAAAATAACTGAAAGTAATATGAAACCAGGAGGGACTAGAAAGATAACCAACGAGTATCCCAAAAGTGATGGAAATGGTAAAAGAAAGACCTTCTTGATCTACTCCAGTTTTTTACCCATAGAATGACTTCATTATTGTTATTTTCCTATTGAAATCATTAAACTGCTCTTTCTACACACTAGAGAAGGTGGTGCTGACTTTGAAAGATATTTTAAATGGTAATCTTAATTAATTGTCAATGTATAGGGTCCTCATATTGCCAGTTGAACAGTATCGGTGTTATTTACAAGATGATATTCTGTAACCATGTTTTTCCTAACTACTATTATTGCCTGCATTTGGGTCATCCAGTTGGACTAAATTTATATGCATCTTAATGTTTTATGATTACACTCTAATATTACAGAAAATAAAATGCATAAACTCATATAAATCCTGTAGATGATTTTCTTTCCAAGTTTTAAATGATTGGTCTTTGCTGTCTAATTACAGAGGTATAAAAATTTAATAGCAATTCATATGAACATTATTGTAGTGTTACTTGCATTTCCATAACTCATTCTTTCTGGGGGAGTTTAAAGATTAACTTGATAGTTTATATTTTACTGATATATTTCCTTATGCTATCAAGGCAATTCTTTGTGTGTTTGTTTTTTGATGCAATCTGGAATAAAATGAAGTAATCTTCAGCTCTAAAAATATAAAAAATAAAATGCATGAATCACTAAATCTTCAAGGTTGTTTCACATCTGAGAATTATATTGTAATTTGTTTTTTAGTGGCACAATACAGCTTTCTGTATCTAGATATCTTTAAATTTTACAAATATAGTAAGGTTAAAAAGTCTACATTTCAAATTTGATGCATAGTAAAATATTTAAAAATATTAATAATACATTAACCTGAATTGTCTTGATTTTTATGCTTTATGTAACAATTCATTTTTAAAAAGCTTTAGAATACCAGTCTGTGGCATTAACTACATCTTTTTCATGTTTTTAAAAATACTTGTCTGTTTACAAAAACATGAATCTAACTTTGTGAATATATAATCAACCTTTGAAATTCACTTCATTGCAATGGGAAAAAAGATTGACTAACTCACATCTCTCTACTTACCTTTTGTATTCCATAAATTTGAGAAAGATTTAAAGTATTTTGTTCTCCAGAATATCTCAAAGTCTAAAAGCAAATAAGCAATTTTAAATTATGCCATCAAATGACATTATTACACATTTTGTTTAATTATACAAAATGTTGAGAGACCTCAAAATTTACATAGTGAAAACTTGCTCAAGCAGTCCAGATTTTTAAGTTATAGGATACAATTGAAGTGACTGATATCAAGACCAACATGTTATGATGTGAGAAATGGTAAATGTAAGTTCTATATGTTGCTTTACTTTTGAAATTGTATTCCAAGGAAGCCCAGACTTCCGTGGTGGATGGAGTGAAGATGTCTGGGATCTTTTCTTTGGAAGAGTATAGATTGCATACTAGAAAAAATTTTGCAAAGAATCTGGAGATGATTAATTGGGAAAATATCGCTGCTATGTATCACTTTGTTTACCCCTTCTTTTATAAGTTCATATTTAAAGAAATATTAGTTTAATTTTCTTTGCTTCTTTTATGGTTTTCCAGACCTAGAAGATACATCCACATATTTCATCATATTTAGAGCTTTAAAATGTTTCTTTTGGATTCCAGAAAAATATATACATACATGAGTATTAACAACATGCATTATGAATAGTTTATTCATTTTAATGTACAAGCTAATACTGGTTTGCATTTTCTAAATAACATGATTATTTTGACCTTTGCAAATTCATAGTCAAATGGCACTGCAGAGCATTTTCTAATCTGTTTTAAATCATTTCCAGTTTAAAAACCATTTTTCTCAAAACTTTGAACGTTTTCACCTACCGTGTTATAAGAAAGTTTTAAGATTATATTTAGAAGCATGTTGGAGATGCCTCAGAAAAAGCTATATTAAGCTGGGCATGGTGGCTCATACCTGTAATCACAGCAGTTTGGGAGGCCAAGGCAGGAGGACTGCTTGAGGCCAGGAGTTCAAGACCAAAATAAGGAGCAACATAAGGAGACTCCATCTCTACAAAACAAAAAACAAAAAATTAGGCGGGCATGGTGGTGCACGCCTGTAGTCCCAGCTACTCTTGAGGCTGAGACAGGATGATCCCTTGAGCCCAGGAATCTGAGGTTGCAGTAAGCTATGATAGTGCCACTGCACTCCAGCCTGGGTGATAGAGTGAGACCCCGTCTCTATTAAGAAAGAAAGAAAGAAAGAAAGAAAGAAAGAAAGAAAGAAAGAAAGAAAGAAAGAAAGAAAAAAGAAAGAAAAGCAAAAGCTGTATCAGAATAAAAAATAAGTAGCCACCTGTCATAGAACATCTTTCCTATCATAAAATATATTTTTATTATAATTACATCCCCAGTCAGTTTTATCCTGTTAGGGGCATATGCCAAATGTAGGAAAGTTTCCCAGAATACCACCTGTTTACAATGTGATTCTCACTCTTCCTGCCTCCCACTGGCTAGCTTAGGCAGGGGTGCTTCTCCTGATAACAACACAATCAGCAGTACTGGACATACTGGACCATGTGTTCTGTCCCGGACAGCTCCAGTACACGTAGTGCCTTTGAAAGAGCTATTCACAGCCAGCAGCTCAGTTTCCAGGACAGATCACACACCCACACCCACACATACACACAGAGCCTTTGACATCATTCATCACTGAAATATCTTTTTCTAATACAAGTAGATCGATTTTCTTAGATAATTATATTTTGCTGTGAAGTTATAAGAATAAGTTGAAAGCATAAATATATCACGCAGCATGGGGAATTGATACCTGTGTACTACCTGGTTTTGCTACTTCTGTTGCTGAAAATTGGGAGATCCCAATGTATTTGTTCCTGTTTAAATTAACCATGTCATCTGTTTCCATTATCTTTCAAATAAGATAGTCTTATTTGACCTTGAAGGGAGACCTTGTTTACAAATGGTACTTAAAATTTTTTTCCGCTAATGTCTAATTGTGGTGGGCTGATGTGGGTTCAGCATAGAGATCACAGTGTTTGAGTCAAATGCAGAAGGTATGGAAGTCAGGCTGAAAGGTGTTAATATCCCAGCAATGACCCTAACAAGCTATGCTGTATTGGATAATTCAACTAACCTCTCACAGCTGAATAATAGTATGCAGCAAGAGGTGCATTTTGAAAATGAAAGAAAATGTTGTACATAAAATGCTGAGCATAGTGTTGGCTCATGGTTTTTATCCTAATGCATGTAAGTGTCTTTTTCCCCATCTCTCCCTCAAAATGTGTTGCACGAATGGAGTTGCCTGGCATGTCATAAATTCCTGGCATTAAGTTTATACTGCCTTTGAATAATTAGCACCTTCTCACACTTTAAAGAATAAATCTAAACCTTATGAGGTCAGATTCACCTTGTGAAAAAAAGGATCTAGAATTTTATCAGTTTAGTTGCAGACTTAATAGTCTTTAAGTGCCTGGTTTTTCCAAATTTCTGCAAAATAATACCGGTATAGAATTTATCATTATCATCTTAAATGATCCCCCAAATAACAGCTGGATTAGGAGCCATAATCTAAGAATTAGACAAAAGCATCTTTGGTGTATTCAGTGCTTTTTTTTTTTTTTTCTCAGAGTGGAAATCCTAATTTCTCCTACACATATGTTTGAATGCCACCAAAGTAAATTTTAATGAGGGCTGATATTTGAAAAGTTATATAATCTTTCTCCTTAATGTTTCCCCTCTGGCTTCCTCTCCTTAATGAAGGAAAAGATCGCACATATCCCCCTTTAGCGTAGAGCCACATATCACACTTTGGCTTGTAATATGTCATTTATAATTCCTAGGCAATATTTTACAATATTTTTCACACATGCCTGGTTTTAAATTCTGTAAAAAGAGATGATATCCTTCTCCACTAGTGTTTAAACTTTCAAATTATTTTAATTGCATAAACACATAAAAAATCAAAGCAGTTACAGTATTTCACATTCTAATACACCCCATCTCATCCTTTTCCTTGAAACCTCTTTTGCCCTTTGAGAATCACAACTCTAGAGCTTGTAGTTTTAATATGACACCTTCAATACATTTATGAATTGATCATTACTTTTCTGAATGCGACAATATGGATAATAGTCTGAAAAGATATTTAAAGAGAAAAGTACTTTGGTAATTAAGGAAATTTTATATATACTCTCTAAATCTAACCATAAGCATATTTGTGGAATGGTGTAATATTCACATACAGACTTGTTTTAGAAGGGAATTTTCCTTTTATTTTGATTTTGAGGAACTCTGATTGATTCATCTCATTTTCAGAAAAGAGCTCTTCTTTCATGTGTGCAAAAACACATTTAATGTAATTCCTTCTTTCAATATACACAAGGCTCATATGCATAATGTAGTAGCATATATGCCATTCTATCAGAATTTATTCTTTAAAGCAATTTGGCATTGGAATTCTTAGGCTCAGCTGGAAGATTACTGAGTATTATTTTCTTCCTATTGTATATTTTTGTTCATATTAAATATTAGGTGAAGTCTGTGCATTTTAATTTCCGGTAATATTTTGCAACTGTTGAGCATATAGCACAGAAATTAAACTAGTTTATTACTACACTTTAAAAGATTATTTTATTGATGACAGAATTATCAGTCAGAGCAACCTTAATGCTATTTCAACCCTAATGTAATATTTGTTAGGTTATGACTAGATCATTTGTAACCCCTGTAGTATCAGGAAAATAACTTGCAGATATTTTACCATTAAAATGTATTTATCAGCCACAAACTAATCTTTTCATTAGTGATGTGATTCAAGTTTGAAAAGAGAACGTAGAAATCTTCAATAATATCCAGGCGGCAAAATGTGATTGAAAATCACATCAACACACTTTGCAACTGGTAATCGCCATGATAAAAATGCAACTAAAATGAGAATGAAATCATCTTGATGATAGCATATTTCCTCCTGATAATGCTTATTTTCTACGAACAATGGTCAATTAGACCAACTGAGTAGAAAATAGTGGTTTTCTACCTCTGCTGCTCATCAAATTGCCCACGATATTTAAAAATTTATTTATACGTATCTAGGCTTCATGTGTGATCATCAGGGATATTTATTTTTAAAAACCTTCATATAAGATTCTAATGTTCAACAAGGGCTAAAAATTACTGAGCACAAATTAAGTGAATGCAAAGTTTCACCTGAGCATTGGGTGGCCTCATGGAAGCATTTGGAGAAACATGTTCTCTCTATATAAGTAAAAAACATAATGGGGAGAGAGAATTTGGACTAAACTTTCTACTTTTACATTTACTCTCCTGTGACCAGACATTCGATGCAGTATACTGTAACAATCCAGCCCCACCCTACCGCTCCTTCCTCTCCTACCACTGTGCCTGTGGCTTCCAGCCCTCCAATTACTCCAATCCTGCTATTCCTTCACCTGGCCAAACTCATTCTGATTTCAAGGCTTCACACTGTTCTTTCCCCTGCCTGTTGCGTCCTTTCCCCAGATTTCACTTGATTCCCTCCTTCCCATGGCTTAGTGTTCTTACCAATCATTACCTATTTAGAGAAGTCAGCCTGAACACCTGATGCAAATAGAATCCTACCCCATTACACTAGGGTTTTCTATAGCATCGTTATAGACCTTATCAATACGTGAAATTAATATGTTTATGTGTTTATTGTGTATTTCATTCTCATTTGTTCTCCAGTATAAGTTCCATGAGAACAGAATTATTTTCCTCATTGTATCCTGGCATACAACAGGTGCCAAAAAAACATTGTTGGAAGAAAGGAATGTACAATTTTCCTCCCATGGTCTAGGCCCTCCCTGCTTGATCTCTTTCTTGGAATTCTCCTCCCATAATTCTCATTGCCTTCCAGAGTGACTTTTGCTAAAGATCTTTATCATTGTTTTTTTGGCATCATAGCAATTTATGCATTTCCTTCTTAGCATATATCATGATTTTGTTGCATTCTTTCTTTGTTCACCTATTTATAATTATTTTATTTATTCCATTTGTTTGCATGTTTATGTTATTACATTATTTCTATGCTCTCAGAATGTAAGTTTTATGGAGGTGGAATTTGTCTCTTCTATGTATTTCCATGCTCTTGATTTTTAAGGAATTAAAAGTCTTCTAGGGAGGACATATCAGCAAAGAAATAACTAAAATTTAACGAAAGTAACACCTAAGAAATATACCCTGGTTGTAGGGATGCAATAGAGGAGAGACCAATTAATTCCATAAGTGGAGGATCTGGAAAAGCAGGGGAAACTAAGAATGCCTCCTCAATTAGTCTGAGTAATGGGTACATGGTTGCGCAGCTCAAGACCTCTGCTCCAGTCTGTAAAAGGAAGGATTTTTCTTTACTTCAACAGAGATAATAAGGAAGGAGTCTGAGGAAACTAGTGACTATTAAAACAGGTAATAGACAAAATGAGAAAAGATGTTGCTTGTGTTGTGCCTTCTTCATCAAATAGAGAACTCTTTTTAGATTGAAAGATAATGCAAATTATGTGTTCATTAGTTATAATTGTCAAATGTAAATCTGACTATATATTTATTTTTTCTCAATTTACACTAAAACATCATGCACTTTTCTATATGACTATTGTACAATGGGGACATGGACCCCCATACACAAACACGTCACATAAAATTAAAACAGAGTTATTTGGCAAAATACGATAAGGAAAGGAAAAGCATAACACATGTGATTCCCTGGACTCTCATTATCTCATAAGAGGTATTCAGGGACTGGGTATAGCTGGACTGGGTGCAACTTGGCAACCGTCTCAGTAAAGTGGGACCCCATAATCCTGTATTTACAGGAATAGAGAGAGAAGGAACCTCTATACAACAATGGATGCTGTCTGGCAGAACTAGCCTTGTTAGAAAGGGGTAGCTTCCAAAATAACCCAGACCGGCAGAATCAGCTTCTTCCTAAAGTTATCAAAAGTGAGGAAGTAATGAGCATCCAGAACAAGTGGATGTGTCCCTTTGTGACTATGATGGGTCCATTTCCTTTGTGAATGTGCATATCTACTCCCATATGTATCTAATTAGGTGTTAGGGCATTGATTATAAGTCTCATAACAGTAACTAAACCAGTGATTCTAACTACAAAGTAGGCATTTCATAAAGGCTTGACTAAAAACAAATTTAAGCCCAAAGAAAGATAGTAGTCATTTACCAGTTTTGAAAATAAGTTACCTAAGGCACACACACCTCCTCCCATACACAGGTACACACACACACACATATATATATACATGATTAGAAAGCTTTTTATAATATATGTTAATAAGTGCCTCAAATGTAACTTTCTGTTTTCTAAGTTATTTAAATAATTGATATGGAAAGAGATGAAATGTGCAGACTGTTATGTTTGCAATTTACTCCTAATTCTGTAATTCCAAGTTCAAGTGTTTATTCACCACAAGATTATCAAAGCGCATGTGATTATTACTTGGTTTCCTAGATATAATAATGGGTATATTTCATTTTTGTATATTAACTATCCTTAACAGGAACAGATTTTATAGTACAGTTGTGGTAGAAGAACACACATATAGATCAATGATATAGAAATGTATGGTTCAGAAGCAGTAAAGGGAATATTTGCAAATTTTGTATATAATAAAGTTGGCATTTCTAATGAGTGGAACAAATTCACTCCACTTTTTTACCTTTTTTGTTAAAAAAAGGAAGTTTGCCACTTTATATCATGCTCATATTCTAGATGAATAAAGATAGTTTTTGTTTATAGTTGACATTGTTTGAGCCTTTATTAAGTAGAAGTAACTGTTCCAATAATGCAATCTTCTCCACAACCCTAAGATATAGGCTTTATTATTATCCCTGTTTAGGTGATGAAGACTCAGACACAGAATGATTAACTAAACTTGTCAGGGTTACAAATGTGAGCAAGTGAACAGTCTCTCTTTAGAGGTCCACTTTTTTTTTTAACCATATCTTGATGTTTGTGAAGGTGGGGGACTGTCATGAGTTTTAATTTTTTTATATTATTTCATTATTTTTTTCTTTCTTTCTTTTTTATCCAGTGATATGGAAGCTAGAAGCATGGTGAGTTTTTAAACAGCAATACAATTTATAGGTATCTCTAGAAATAATTTTGCAACCATGCATATATAAAGGATATTTATCTCTGCCTTATTTTTAAAAGGAAGAGTTGAAGTCTATGGAAGACCACAGAGCCGTTAAGGATAATGGGCATAATCAATGTAAACCTATGATAGTGTAAATAAAAGCAAATTATAAAACAATACATAGTTGATCCCATTGTGAGAGAAAATGCATATAATACAATAGTAAATAGAAATATATTGTATAGAACTATATAAAATATATGCACAACATAAAAATGTTCTGAAATCATGTACACTAGTGATTAAACATGAGAATTGAAGTTGGGGGAAAATGAAGGTAATACCCACTTTTTAATTCTCTTCTGTTTTTATGTGATCATTTTTACTAGTTAATGATTCTTTTTGAATTTAAAAAAGTACATTGTTTGAAGAATTTAGAAAAAATTAAATGCTGATTTCTACCTTTTTCTTTACATCTATAAGAAAAACATATCCATTATTTAAGTAACTTGAAATATGACTCATAAAATATTGCACATAATTAAATGACTTCCATGGTATTCATTGACCAATTTCATAATACTGTTTTCTGCCAGGACTTTGCATCAATAGTAATATTGATAATGAGATTGTTCTGATGTTTTCACAACTTTTTCTTATCCTAACTGAAATAGGAAATAATAATGAATTAGACAACCAGAAGTTTGTGTTCAAATTCCATCACTACGCAATAGCAGATAAATCATACTGCATCCTTCCATTTCCAAGATCAGTAACATAATATGAAAGGATCCCATTTTAATCAAAGTGAATTTAAAAGAAAATATCAATTTTATGATATAAAAGTGTCTTCTTTGGTGATTTGTAACATCAAATTTGCCTAAGTCCCTGCAATTCTCAGTGCCTCAGAAAATATTTGCATGTGGAGATATGCCTGAAACGCCATTGCGCTTTCATTGTGCAGTATTTGAATTTGGTGTGTAGGAATCTCTTTAATATCAATTAGGCCGAATGGAATTCTCTCTTCTCACATTGAATTTTGTATGTTGCAGAGTCTTCTTTTTCTCATTAGCAAAAAAGTGATATTACTGTCTTATGCAGTTGTTTTAAGGACTAATTGAACTACAAATGATACTATTAGTACGGATTCAATATATAGTACATTTTGAATAAATGTTACTTCTCTTAAATGCCCCTAGACCATTCAAAAAAAACTAAGCTATGAAACCTACACCAGTTTTTTTCACCTGGGTTACACATATTTTACTCAATTTCTACCCTGATTCATTACATTCCAGTATGCATGGCTTTTCATAATTAAAGACCATAAATTATATGAAAAGATAGATTGCTCAGGGGAACCAAGAATTGGTGCACTACAGTGCTGTAAGAGGATGCTGTAGGATTTAACTCAAAAAACTTCAGTTCAAGTCCTGACTTAGAACTTAATGGCTGTGACCCTTTGTTTTCTCATTTGCAAAATAAAGATGAAAATAACTCTCCAGGGAGGTGGTGCAATCTCTTAGTTAAGATTATGGATTTTGGAACTGAATTTTGTGGTTCAAATACTGGTACCTCCACCTCCTAGCTGCATGGTCTTCAGCACATATTTTAAACTCTCTGCAAAAATTTTCTTCTCTGTCAAACAAAAGTTATAATAGTACCTTCCTCATAAATATTATCGTTGAAGGTTAAATAAGATAATAGGCAGAAAGTCTTTAAAACAATGTGCCTATAGCCATTGCTAGATAAGTATTTGCTCTTTTAATTATTTTTTGCTATTATCAAACCGTTTCGCTGTTTTCAAGATTAAACACATAATACTCATTATGGTATATTTTTGATGCAAAGGGTAGCCTAGGATAATTAATGTGGGATGTATTCATCTTATTACATACCTCATCTCATGAATATTACATGAATTCATTTGGAGCTCAGATATTTAGGGGTTTTGGGTACAGACAAGAAAAAAATTGTTGATCAAATAGTCACATTGAAACAAATTATTGTCCTAAACTTTTGAGATCATATATCACATAAATTATTAGGAACTTTTTGAGCAGAAAATATTTCCAGGAAGTTTCTGACAATAGAATAAAAAATAATAAATATATCAAATATTATTAAACAACCAGGTCATATTACAATAAAAAGGCAACATGTGGATTCACTTTTTTAAAAACTTTATAGATTTTGAAAAATATTTTAAGGACAAAATTAAAAATTATTTTTTTCAATAACACTGTTTCATTGATATATAAAGTTAGCACATAATTTAAATTCCCTTTATGTTTTATATAGGATAGGAAGAATAATTTTCAGAAATTTTAATAATTAATAAATCTGAATATGCTAAGATGAAGTGTGAACAATTAGAAAAAGATAGAAAAATAAATAGAATAATGAATAAATAGAAACTTTAGATTTTAGTGATTTTTCTAAATTATAGAGAGATGTCACTTAATGTTTATTAAACTTTAAACTTTTAGGGCAGAGAGAAAATAGTATAATCATAACTGTGACCTTTCTGACATAGAGATAGTCTAATTTGCAATTCATATAACCAGCATAATTTTACTTGTCTTTTTATAAACTTATTTAAATATGAGTATACATGCTTGGCATGGTCCTAATTGTAACTGATATTAGACAAAAAAAATCAACTAAGGATGATAATGAACCAAATTATTAGATATCAGAGGATCATGCATAAATCATGACTTTGACACTGACTCCTGACGGAGAACTGTAGAACTATATTCTCAAACCGGGATCTTCCCTTTGGAGTTGGATCTATGAATAATAAGACTTTACTGCTCGTGTCCCTCCTCTTCATTAAAGAATTCAAACACGTAGGGAAATATTCTGATTCCAAATCTTTAGTACTTAACAGTTATGACGTATTAAAGTCTTTCAATAATTTTTGTAGGACCATGTTTTCTAGGACTTCTTATAACTTCTAGGATGAAAAAGTTATGGAAGTATAAGTCTAATTTAAAGGATACCACTATTCTCTTGATGTAAGCACAAGCAATGAAAAGGACTATGTATTCACTATATATATTCTATATGTTCACTATATATTCTTAGCAAACCATAGAAGTTTTAATTTTTCATGCCATATGATTGCATCTTATTGTTTATTACTGATAATCATCTGCAGAGCCCTTGTCTCTTCCTGAATATATGATGGCAATAGCACAATACATATGACTGCTCAGCACTGAGGATCACTTTATCAGCTTTCTAGTTCTCCAGGCTCCCTTATTAGGACATTTTGCATCACACCATATCGAAACAGAATTATAGCTCTTAGACAATATTCCTTTCTCCTCAGCGTTTCCCAAAAATTATTCCATAAAATCCTAACTTCATAATGACCATAGATATAGTTTATATAGTAAAAAAAAAAAATTATCACATTACTGTCTGCTCTATTCCAATTTATATAGTAACATTTCAAAGCCTCTGGAAGGTGAAATAGAAAGTAAACTTTTAATTACCTTTCAGCAATATTATCCACTTTATTAGGAATAGGAATGGCCATTTTATCAATATTTTATAAGCTTTATTAGACCACACATTGGGAAATGTTTCTTTACCTGCTACAGTTTACTTAATAATGTGCATCTTTTTAGATAGGTGCTTATTTCTTTAGCAATATTCTAGCTTTATGTTTTCCAAGTCTTTGCCTTATTCATTAGTTTCATCTCTCAAATCACTTATTAGTTACATTCATGTCTTATGAATTTAACATTTCAATGACAGAACACACATGCAGAGGTGGTCTTATAAGAGTATAAAACTGTATTTTTCTGTATCTTTTCTATGTTTAGATATGTTTAGCTGCACAAACACCATTGTGTTACAATTGCATACAGTATTAGGTGCAGTCACGTGCTGTTTCAGATAGTAGCCTAGGAGAAATAGGCTATACCGCATAGCCTAGATGTGTAGTAGGCTCTACCATCTCAGTTTGCGTAAGTGTACTCTGTGATGTTCTCACAACAATGAAATCACCTAATGATGCATTTATCACAATGTATCCTTGTTGTTAAGAGGTACATGACTGCATAGACATTCATTGATTTAGCAATTATTCCTTGACAACTGTGAGTCAGGTCCCCTTCTAGACATGAAGGATACATACACTAGAGATAAAATGCAAAAATCTCTCTCCTGTACATTCATCTTCCTACAAAGATTGGGAAAGCAGTAAATAAAATTAATAATTTAATATGCAATATATTAGATGATAATTGCTGTGAGGTAAAATAAAATACAAAGGGGGCCAAGAAGTGGGAAGATGGTTTTGATTTTAAATAATGTGGCAAACACTGAGAAAACAGAGAGGTGAGGGACTGATTCATGTTGGTGTGAGAGATGAGTTTCATGGGGGCAGGGGGAACAGAAAGTATAGATGCCTGGAGTCAGGTATATGCCTGGTCTATTCAAAGATAGCAAGGAGGCCAGAAAACTAGAAAGCAATGAGCAAGGGGGAAGAAAAAGTATTAAGGATCTTATAGGCCAATGCAAGGATGTAGTTTTTTACTCTAGGTGATTTGAAAAGCCACTAGAGGATTGCAGGCATAAGAGCTAGAAGATCTGACTTAATTTTAGTGGAATCATTTTGACTGCTACACTGAGACTTGGTTAAAAGTGGTAGGAAGCCGGGGAGCAGAAGCAGAGAGACCACTTCAGATGCTACTATAGTAATTAAGGTGAGATGGGGTGATGATTTGAACCTGGTGTTTGCAATAGAAATGATGGGGTGTAATCAGCATTCTGGATTTATTTACAAACCTTGTAAATCTATTTACAAGATTTTCTTTTTTTTTAAGATTTTTTTATTTCAGCATATTATGGGGGTACAAATATTACGGTTATGTATATTG
>VBSM01003159.1:1322145-1376425 GCA_008086735.1 Cheirogaleus medius
CAGATAAATGTCCTTGGTGGGCCGCATGTGGCCCGCGGGCCATAGTTTGAGGACCCCTGCATCTAGTCCTTGCATCCTTTACTGTGGCTTTGCCTCACCTGTTTCTTCTTTGTTTATCACCACACCTGCCTTCGGCTGACAGAGGAGATTAGTTCTGCTTCTAGAAGAAATGTTTCCTCTCCACACTGAGAAGGAAAATGTTTCATAATCTTTCTATAGG
This sequence comes from Cheirogaleus medius, assembly GCA_008086735.1. Taxonomy (NCBI): domain Eukaryota; kingdom Metazoa; phylum Chordata; class Mammalia; order Primates; family Cheirogaleidae; genus Cheirogaleus; species Cheirogaleus medius. The sequence goes on from VBSM01003159.1 coordinate 1,322,366, forward strand.
AAATTTGGCCATATTACTCCACTGACATTCTTAGACTTCCTGACTAAATATCGTTCAAATCGTAACTTTTGGCAGAGCTGTGTGTTACAGACTTGATATTTTAATATGAGCTTTTCTTCAATAACTTAATAGATGACATTTTACAAATGAAAAAAATGATTTTTTGCCTTCACACACTAATCTTGAATCACTGAAAATCTATAATTATACCAATTAAAATCTAAATGTATTGCCTTAAAAACACAATATACTGTGATTAGTTGTCATAACTATAAAATTTACTGAGTTCAAATTGTGATTTATTGGAGCTGAACTCATTTCTTATCTGAATTATTTTTTTTAAAAAAAATTGATTGATTGGCCATATTGTTATTTGGGCTCTGACAGAGCATGGAGGAATATTGTGCATGAGACATTAATCAGGAAATTATGCATTGATTTCACAACTGGACTTTACTTTGTAATATTGTATTAGCTCTTAACATGCAAATTATTTTAGGTAATTACCTCATTTTTCAGTGGCCATTTGATGGATAGAAGTTTCATGAAGATTCTTCTGTGTAATTTAAAATCTTATGGTGATTTGTTTCTTTGCTTGTTCATAAAAATCCCAGTTGGAATTGTCATACATCAGACTCATGAGGCCAGTTATAGAAAATCCTAGTTTTAGAAGCGCATTTGCCGAGTTCCTTTTAACCCTAATTGAAGCTGGCAATTTGAGTGCTACAAAAAAAAAAAAAAAATATATATATATATATAGCCTTTTCCCACACCTAAAACTGTGCCCAGGATTTGTGTTTTTGTATTGTTGAAGTAAATGTTGAGAGACCTTCTAGCTCATGGATAAATCATAGTGCATTAAAACAGGATTCACTGTCTTCAGACCTAGCTCATCTAGCAAAGTTGATGTTATTTTCTTCTTTAAAAAAGTGCAGCTTTAAATACTAACTAAAAATTACACATTGCAAATGGATGTCTTTATTCTCTAGTTTTAATATTAAATAATTCAGCTGATATTCAAAGAGAATAGCTTCAATTAATATTGTAATATAACAAATAAAAATAAGTAGGCTATTATATGTGTCATAGCTGTAGTTGTCAAACACATATAATGTATTAGCAGACCTCTGATCCAGAGTTTTATTAGATATATTCATATATGTGAACTGCCCAGAACATTTAGATCATTCTTTCCCCATATTTTTCAACCTAGCATGTCATATAATCATGAATATTTGTTGTGATCTTGTCTATTCAGACACCTGCTGCTGTAAAATAGCTTCCCCATAAATGTCAAGTAATATAAAATTGAATGCCTATATTTAAATAGATTTTAACAGATAATAAAACTCTTGAGATTAAAATGGTTTCATTCAGGGAGGCAGACAATTCTTTCCACAGCGTGCAATTTATGTGTCACGTTATGTAAAATACAATTTTAAAAATACTTTTTATAAAGCACAAATGAAAAGTATCTATTGAATTAAACAAAAAGGAAGCGAGTGTTCTCATCATGGGTCTAGTTGAAATTGTGAAATATAATGACAAAGTACAAACTTCTATTTTCTAAACATTGCTCTGACTAGACCTGCTTTCTGCTAATTCCTGTGGGGGTTATTCCAGAGACTCGAGCTATCAAAACAGAGTTTTTACTCACAACCTAACCTTTCTTCATTTAAGACAAAACAAAGGAATTAGAGAATTTTGACACACTATGATAGGAAGCATAAAAGAAAATTGCTTTTCCACTTACAGGTATGCATTTGGCATCTTATCTCTGAACACCCAGATATATCACAGCTTACAATTGGTTCACCAGCACAAAGGATGTATCTTGTCTCTTGAAATAACAGCTACTGACAGTCTTTCACTCTCTAAATATTAAAATGGATGTGTAAAATTAGATGTCTGATAAATAGCATTTTTTAGGAAGAGTTTTTTGGAATAATAAGTATTCAGCAGTCTTCAGTATGGGTTGGAGGTAGGAAAGGCAGGGGTGGAAAGCCCAATTTGGTTGCCAAAATATTTTATGCATGAGGGAAAAAAGATCTCACATGGAAGAGAGAGACAGATGGGTTCCAAAAGAGGGGCCAAAGGTCAGAGATTCCAAATCTCCAAAGCCAAAGCCAATCAAGAGCACATGTGAAGTCAAAGTTGGGATTACTGATGGGTTGCAAAGAGGGAAACTCCACAAAGTGGGGAACGACATGGTTTCTAAAAAAGGTGTTAGAAGAGTTTCATAATAGGATTGAAGCTCGTACTAGGAGATTTGAGGGAGAGTTCAAAGATGTGGAGACAATTTTATGATTGGGGTATCCTAATAATTCTTATTTAGAAGGCAGGAGGTGTGCAGCAGTTCTAAAACTGGAATTGGTACAGAGGCAGCAATCACTAATATTAGCAAGGATAGGACGATGTTAGGTGGCAGAGCTTTTTTTCTCTTGGTCAAAAACATTACAGAAAGGCAATTTTGCTGGAAAAGGGCTAAGGGTATAGGGTTTGTATCCCAAGAAATCAGAAATCAACATTTTTAAAAAATGTACTCTGGGATCATTTTTATATATGTCATTTCAACAATTCTAAGAGTTTGATGGTAGTATCCATCTCCATTTACCAGATGCAGAAACTGGTGGTGAAAGTCAAGTAGGTAATTTGCTTGCAGCCACAGAGATAATAACAGGAAAGACTGGGATTTAAATCCTGATCCCTCAGATTATAAAGTATATAATTTTTCTGTTTCAGTAATATATGGATCATATACTTCAAGTTAGAATTGGAAGCAGGTGACGGTGTCATGGGAAGAATTTGGGAGTCCCATACAAGAATAGATTTGGATGAAACTGATTCTCTTTAAACAAATTAAATTGGAAACAGTGATGGAGCCTCATTTAACCATTCATTTATTCATTTATCCATGATTAACTTTTAAGTTTTTTTAATTGTGAAACATACATAAACAAGGACAAATAGCAACAATGTACATCTCAATAACTTGTGACAACGTGGACACTTTGTATCCTCCAATGAGGTTAAATAGCATGATCATTCCAACACACCAGAATTTTTCATGTTCCTCATAATCATGACTTCTGTTCTTTCAATCAACAATAACTGATATTTTCACATTACAGGTAATCATTTCCTTGCCTTTTGTTTTTACCACCTGAACTTGCATCCATAAAACTATAAGTTAGTTTTTTCTTCCATTTTTATTATAAAAGCATAGAGAATACAGTCTTATCTACTTTCTTTTACTTAAAATTATGATTGTGTGATTAACACATATTTTATTTGCATAGCTATGGTTTGTGTGATTTTATTGCTGTGTGTGGTGTTACTTGGAATGAGATTAAATTTTTATACTTTTTAACACTTTAAAAATGTGTGGTAATATTCTGCTATTGGTGGACATTTAGGTTTTTTCAGGTTTGGGCACTTAAACATTTTTGTAAATATTTCCTCATACACATATGCAAACATTGCTGCTCAGTAGCAGTGAAAGTTCTGTATCTGATAATATGTCTATCTTCAAACTTTGTAACTGATATCAACCTATCTTCCAAAGTGGCTGCACCAATTTACACTCTCTGCACCACTAGATAAAGGATTAATTTGCTTTAGATTGTTGGTATAATCATCTTTTAAATTTTGGTCTTTCTGAGATGTTATGGTAATAAAAATTTCTGTGCTTTATAGTGATAGCAGCACTTTTACCTTGCATTCCTCTGTTAATAAAGTTTAATAAACTTTTGCATGTTTGTTGACCATATGAATATCGTCTTTTGTTAATTCTCTTGGTCATTTTTTAAATGAGGGAAGTTGATGTTCTTTCATATTTGTAGGAGTTAGTTGTATATTCTCAATATGAGGCCGTTAGAAATTATAAATTGTATTAGTTAGGGTTCTATAGAGAAATAGAATCAATAGGTTAAATAAAGATATATAAGAAGAGATTTGTTATGGACATTTTCTGTCATGATTATGATGGCCAAGAAGTTTGCACAGTATGTCATCTGTAAGCTGGGGAACCAGGAAAGCTGGTGGTGTAATTTTGTCCTGGAGTTTGAAGGTCTAACCACCGGGAGTTCCCGTATGTAACACCAGGAGATGGATGGCCCAGTTCAAGAACCGAAAGAGAATTTGTATTCATCCACCTTTTTTTTGTTTTTAGTCAGGGACTTCAAGGAATTGGGTGATGCCAGCCCAATTTGGTGAAGGTGGATCTTCTTTATTCAGTCTACTAATTCAAATGCTAATCTTTCCCAGAAACACCCCGGCCATCACATCCAGAAATAATGTATTACCAGCAATCAAGGCATCCCTTAGCTCAGGCAAGTTGACACATAAAATTTACCATCACATTGGTGTTGTAAATATCTTTTCCCACAATCTTGTTTATTTTTGCTATCTTTAATGACATCTTTTTAGAAATGGAAGTTGTTTGTTTTAATGAAGTCAATGTTATCACTCTTTCTGGGATTAGTGCTTTATGGATTCTGTTTTAGAGATTCTATCTTGATATCATGAAAATATTTCCTATAATATCATTTAGGAAAACTTTATTATTTTTTCCTTTACATCTCTTACATTTAATTTATCTGGAATTTATTTTTATATACAATAGGGAGCCAGTGTTTTATTCTTCCCTCCCTCCTGCAAATTACCATTTGTCCTTGTACTACTCATTGAAAATGTCTTTATTATCTGCTATTGTGCTCTGTTACTTTGACATAACAAAGAATCTATATTTGTGTGGGTCTGTTTTAGGGTATTTTATACCTTTAGTGTATTGGCTTATTTTCTAGTTTGGGAATACTATGAATAAAGTTACCACAGACATTCCTGTTTCAATCTTTGTGTGGATTTATGTTTTATTTTCTCTTGGGTAAATTCTTTCCTTAATTTTTCTCAATAATATTTCATTGTTTTCATTGCACAAGTCTTGTACATATTTTGCTAACTTATCCCTAATATTTCATATTTTAGTTACTATTATAAATAATACATTTTATTAGTAATTTTCACTTATTATTAAACAGATGTTTTGTTTTTATTAGTTAATTTTAAGCTAAAATTCACATTCAGCAAAATTCGCATTTATTATACAATCCTATGATTTTGACAAATATATGGTTGTGTACCTACCAAAAAAATTATATGAAACAGTTACATCACTCCAAAAATTCTTTTATCCTTCTTTGTAATAAACCCCTCCTCTATCCCATTCCCCCTGGAAACCACTAGTCTGTTTTCTGACACTTTGCTTTTTTCAAAATGTCACATAAACGGAATCATATAGTATGTGGCCTTTTTGAGTCTTGCTGCTTTCACTCAGCATAAAGCATTTGCAATCCATCAACTTGTTTCATATATTAGCAATTCCTTCTTTATTGTTACTGAGTAGCATTTCACAGTATGGAGCCATTCACTTGTTGGAGAACATTGGTTGTTTATGAATAGAGTGACTATAAACATTAGCCTGGGTAAATATCTAGTAGTACAACTGCCAGAATAAATTGTAATTATATGATAAATTTTATAAGAAAATGCCAAAATAGTTTTCAAAGTATCTGTACTGTTTTGTATTTTTACAAGAGATGTATTGTAGTTCCAGTTGCTCCATGTCTTCACCATCATATCATTAGGATTGTGTGTGAATTTCATTTTTTGGCTTATTTGTTTAAGTTTTAGATATTCTTATTGGTATATTGTGGTATCTCATTGTGTTTTTAATTGAAATTTCCCATATGACTCCTAATGTTGAGCATCATTTTATGTGTTTATTTGCCATCTGAATATTTTTAGTGAATATATTTTATTGTTGAGTTTTGAGAGTTCTTGGTATATTTTTGATATAATAACTTCCAGATATGTGTTTGCAAATATTTTCTTCTAAACTATGTTTGTCTGTTCACTCTCTTTATAGTGTCTTCAAAGAGCAGAAGTTCATAAATTTGATTATGTCAAAATTATAACTTTTCTTAAAAAAAGAATACTTGTGGAGTGATGCCTAAGAAATCTTTACCTAACCTATGGTTACAAAAATTACCCCCTATATTTTCTTTTAGATGTTTTTAATTTTGAGTTTTATTTGAGGTTCTATAGTTCATTTTGAGTTAATATGCATAAATCATGTGACTATGAATTGCATTTGTTTTGGTTATATTTCCAATTTCTTTAAAGATATGAAATAAGCCAGGCACAGAAAGACAGATACCACAAGATCTCACTCATTTGTGATATCTGAATAAATGAATCTCACAGAATTAGAAAGTAGAATAGTGGTTACCAGAGGCTGGAGAGAAAAGGGGAAGCTGCAGAATAGATGATGGGAAGATATTAGTCAACAGGTACAAAATTACAGTTAAATAGGAAGAATAAATTCTGATGCTCTATTGCACAACAGAGTGACTATAGTTAACAATATTGCATTGTACATTTCAAAATAAGTAGATAGAAGATTTTTTAAATGTTCTTACTACAAGGAAATTAAAAATGTTTGAGATGATGGATAGGCTTGATACCCTGATTTGATTATTATGTAATGCATACATAAAACATTGCACTGTACCCCATAAATGCATATTATAATTATGTCATCTAAAAATAAAATAAAACTTTAAAAATGTTATTATTTCTCCATTGAATAGCCTTGACACCTTTATTAAAATTAATTAACCATTTATGTGGAAGTAGATTTTTTGTCAATCTGATTAGAGGTATATAAATTTAATTGATCTTTTTAAAGAAATAGCTTTTGGTTTCATTGATTTTTCTCTAGGACTATTTTATTTCTTTAGTTTTATGAATTTCTGCACTTATCCTTATTATTCCCTTTGACTATTATTCCCTTTTGACTATTCACTTTGGTATTAGTTTTATATTTTTTAAAAATTTCTAAAGGTGGAACATAGATTTGAAACTTATTTCCTGCAAACCTTTAATGCAAAGAATGTTCATCTAAGGGATGCTTTGGCTGCATCATATAAATTTGGGTATATTGTGGTTTTATTTTTCTTTAAGTCAAAATATTTTCTAATATCCCTTTTATCTACTTTATGACTTATGGATAATTTACCAGTATGCTGTGCTTTACATTGTTCAGTAGGGACACAGTTATTTGGTCTAGTATAAACTATAAGACACTTAAACCACATAGAACAGGAAAATAAATATTACTAATCTACAGTATTAATCACAGAACCAACTAAAGTCATTTGTGGTAAATTTCTTGAATCCTGGTCCCACAGATTGGAAAGCTAGTGTGGGAATTATGTAAATGTTAAATTTATGATTCCTAGCACAGGTCTACACAAATTTTTAAGTCCTTAAGTGCTCTTCTTTTTTGTCAACTCTTCCTCACTATTTTATTTTACAATGCCAACACCATCTATCACACTTTGATGCTGGGAGAGAGGTTTCCCAATATTTTATAAAAGTTAATATGTTCTTAAATACATGATTAATAAAATATTAAATTGTACACTTGTTTGTGGTAACCTCTTTCCATTGTTTAAATCATGCAAACAAAATTTAAAAAAAAATTACTATCACTAGGTAAAAACATTATACAGTTTTTTCCAAACAGTGGTATACTAAGCTATTTTTCTTTCTTAAAAGAATGGGTTTCTTAGTGTGTTGGTATTTCAAAAATCAATAGGATATGTATGAACTCCAGAATAGGATTGGGGATCACTTCTATCTTCATAATTAAATTGAATTATTTGTGAACATTTGATGATTCATACTTGGTCAAGACATTGACAAATTTATTGGTTGTTGGATAATTTTACATTCCAATAAATATTCCTGAGCTTTGTTAAAGACATGGTTAAGTTAATAACTTGATCCTTTCGAGTCTTGCTGTTAAATTTTGTTATTTGGGATCAGAACTGCCTTTCTTCTAAGACTAATTTTCTTTCCTACTGAGACAGGACCCTTTTCTTGTATGCTAACCAGTAATCCTTGAATTATGAGGTTTTCCACCCTGGCTAGTGGGAACAGACCCTGATCTCAATCATGTGTAAACATCAGGTCCTATTCTTCTCATCCTTCACATGTTTCTTTTTCTGGATGTGGGTAATTTCTTCACAGGCATTCACTGATCAATATCAGCTGAGTACTCAAAAGACACCCTCTGAAATCTCTGGAATTTCGTCTCTGCACATCTCTCCTCTCTGTTTTACTTTGCCCTGTAAATTCTAGGTACCTTGGCTCCCTCACACTTCCAACTCTTCTAACTCAAGGAGACCACCAAGATCTGACTGGGTTTCCTCTTCCTGCACCACCAATTATAGCTTTCTACAGCTGGGGCAATCTTAGGGCTCACCTCATTTGTTTCTCTCAGGGATTGCTGTCCTTTCTTGCCAAACTGTTTTCCTAAGTGCTCGTAACTTTCACTGGGTTTTTATAAAAATCAAATAATAAAGTACATAAAAATGATTTATAAACCACAAAATGCTATGTAATTATTATATTGCTTTCCTGCTATATGAGACCTAATTGAAACTTAGTAGTTGAGTGCTATAGAATGTCTTAATTTTTTCCACATTAGCATTATAACTTATATCTAAAATATAATTTAAAATAAAGAAACAATGTTGAACATATTCTATGATATGAATATATGGGAAATCAAGTTGATCTTAATGGTAAGAAAAATTACTTTGTAGTATGTATTCTGCTGCACCACATATCTGAAACTCATCTTAGAGGCTCAGATGTGTTTGTATTGCATGTTTTCATCTCATGACTATAATCATAATCATCTAGTTATTATTTTCTTTATTCTTATTCAATCAAACAATATCTTCCTACTGTTTTCTCCACTAGAAATTTATCTCTGATTGCTGTGAAGAGAGTGCAATGTCTCAGTTTTTGCCTACTTGAAGAATACTACATTTATATAATGTAAATAACTACTAAATATCTTTCTTTTTATGTTGCAGATATATGAAATCTGGGGGCAAGACCTGCAATAATTTCCCTTAAGGTAGGGATATTTTGATTTTTTTCTGCTTTCATTTGTTCAGAGCTATCTGTACAAATCACAATAAAGTTCTTCTTCTGAAAAACTTAACCTATTCAAAATGTAAATTATGAGAAAAAAATCCCACTAACCTTGAGACAAGATTTTCAAAGACAATTAAATATATCCCCTCTCCAAAAATTCCTTTGGTGTCACTCTAAATTATAAAACACTAAGATTTTGAATAAGTGAAAGTTTTTTTTTCCTTCATCTGCTCCAGTTTCAGACACTTGATGAGTATATGCTAATGTGAAAAATATCGAAGTTTAATTTTTAATAGCAAAATAGTGCAAATTATATGATGAACTTGCTTAATATTACATATTTCATAAGAATATTTCTACCAAAGGCCATGTAGATAACAATAGGAAGACGAGCATACAAAGGATTTCAACAGCCTCAGTACCTGTTTTGGAGCACATAGTAATTGAGGAATGTGAACAGGAATTAAAATAAATATAAGCTACCATAAATCAAAATATAGGTAGATGGATTGAAAATGAAAGGGAATATGGTCTCAGGCAGACATATTTATTATATTTTATGCCATAGCATACACTCCTCTCATTCAGATTTTGAGAGGTAAAGGCCAATGGGAACAAATGATAGGACACGCTGACTTCGTGGAACTGAAAATTGATGTTGAATGAGGCTCAATTCAGCACATCCAAATTGTTAAGGCCAGAACAATTAGTAATTCAGTTTAGTTAAGCAATCAAGCTGCTCATGTGTAAGAGGCAGGACTTTGTTAATATTTTGAGCAAGTTGACTGGATTTGGTAAATGATACCAAGCATTATTATTGGTATAATGGCAAACTGTTTTCTTTTTCTATTTGAATAAATGTCAAACCAACCAAGTACAGTGATTGATTTCCCTCTAGAAAATAGAAAACAAAATTCAAAGAGCTCTCAAAGCATTCAACTAAATGTCCAAAGGCTACAATGGGAGGCTGCATGAAAAAAGCATATTTAAGTAGGTGCAGATTGTCTTTTCAATGAGGCATGTATCCCATTATAAACCATACAGCTCAATATAGCAGGTATCACGCATCTATGCAATAATAGGTAAATTGGTAGAAAAAAATAACTTAAATTTTGGCACCTCTTTATTTAAATTGGAAAACTTTTTTCATCTTTTTATAATCCTCTTCAATAAGTTATTAATTTTTTCTTAAGATAGATGGGTTAAAAATATGTGACTAGGAGATAAAGATTTCAATCTAAATTATAATTATTTCCTACATCTGTTCTGATACATTTAGAATGGTTTGTGCTTGTAAATTAGGTGTTAATGAAATAAAAATGTTGTAACCATGTGGAACATCAGAATTGCAATTGACTGAAGATTCTATGAATTCTCTAAGGATGCTCTATTGCAATGAAAGCTCTCATGTGCTACCTACTCTACACAAAATTATGTCTTTATACACTTAACAGTTAAATTTAAAATAAAGACCTCAAAATTGCCAAAGGGAAACATTACTAAAAACTGCCTTTTAAAGACAAGCATTCTACTTTTATTGCTTTGTCTTTATTTCATTTCTGAACCAGTCAGCCGCACACTGTATAAAAGACATAATGTTTTATAGCCTTGCAGATCCACTCCATAGGGACATAGGCTGAGAAATGTGCCAAGTCATCCTTAGAAGATGAGCAGGTAGCAGTGATGTAATGTCCTAGTCATACTCTCTCAGTTGTTGTCATGCAATAAATTCTACTTCTGCTAACTAGAGGAATCTGCAGTTATATTTTTGTTCAAACAAATGCCCAATTCAATAACATTTACATTTACATGAGATATATTTGTATTAAACAGGTGAAATGGATAAACCCACAATGATATCATTCCTAATAAAGTCTTCCAGCACAGAGAGTTTGGTATTAGTTTTATTAAATTAAGGTGAATTATTAGAAAGCAGAATTTTGAGGAATATGCAGTAATAATACTTTGCAAATTACAGATAAATATTATAAGATTGTTTTCACATGTGCCTAAAATTTAATTCTAATTTTGTTTTCATTATAGACAAAAGCATCTAATGTTCTGTGGAAATATTTCTTTACCACTCTTATTTTAATTGAAGGTTGCTAATTAGTTAAAGGCTAAATTTGAAAATCTTACAAAAGAGTTGATATTTAGAGAATTTATTTTACCAAATTGAAAGAAAATTTATTTTATCATTTAAAGCTATGACCAAATTCCAATATAACATGCTAAGGTTTATTTAGATGCAACACCAATGTAATTGTTAGAAATTTTACATAATCTTTCTTGAACTTAATTCCATGTTGTGGATATGTGCGGCTTTTCAAATAGAAATGTCCTATTTATGTTTATTAAATTAAATCCAAATATTTACAGCGAGACATCATCTAAGAAAAACTTGTAATGATTCTCACCTTGATTCATGAGTTATTCAGTAAGCAGTTTTCTCCAGTTGAGTAAAATCTTCCAAGTATTTCTCATTTTCCATTGGACTTATTGTTCTCTATGCGCTTACCTATTTTCTTGAGTGCTTTGTATTATCATGTGTTTCGCCTTTTGAACAAGGCAAACATGTATTAATATTGTCAAAAGTAAGTCTCCAAATAACTCACCGATGAGATTCTTACAAATTGTTTATGTTAAAACTTTCTATTTGTTTCTGTGTTGCTATTGAAAAATGAAAATAAAAACAAGCCTGGGAGTAATTATTGACGAGTAACTTGAAGATACGGGTGGACAAACTATATATTAAAAAGGCAATGCTTATGTTTGCTTATTTGATTATTTTATTGTTCTGATATATCAAAACTCACTTTTGTGATCCCTTTCAAGCTCTTAAAACTAAATGGTAAGATTTCAAATTATATTATCCAAATTTAAGTTATTTTTAGAAGTTTGAAATTACCAGGTTTTTTTTCAGCTTGTTCAAGACAAACATACTTTTGCAAATAAAATATGATTAACAATTGATGGCTAGAATAAAGGATACTGAATTATAATGGTGTTCCTTCTTTTAAAATATTGCTAGTAAGAATTTAGTGTTGCAAAATATAGATAGGTGCAAGTACTTCTTTTTGACAACTTTGGATCCTGCAAGATAACAAAAATACATTTATTGATTTATTCGAGGGCTCTAAATATGTAGCCCAGTAAGCACATTTCCTTTTACTCTAAGGATGAACACTATTTCTACCCCTCCATGATTTTTTTTTCTTTTACAATTGAATATAAAATTGAGTTACTATAATAAAAATAATTTATTACTTATGAGAATTTCTTATCTTAAATCTTAGTAATCTCATTTCTTCATGATTGCTTGATTTGTCAAGCTGTTGAAACAAATTCATCCCCAAAGAATGTATTGTCAATATATTTTCCTAAATATATCAAAGCAGTGAGAATAAAAGCTACACGTTTTGAAACACATAGGTTAACTAATCCCATCTGGTGTTTGTTCTTATCAATGTTTGCTGAACTAACATGTAAATCAGGTTTTTTAGTTGACACAGATTTCTTCTTACTTGGACTGTCCTTCGAGATATTACCTTATGGCTAGTAAATAGATTTGAGAGAGTTTTACATGTAAGTAAATCAATTATTACTTTATCTGAAAAATGATTAAAATGCTTTTGCTTTTAAATTGTGTTTCTTTAAAATATATTTAAACTTAGAATCAATTTATTTGCTCTAAAAAGTGAAAATAATGATTCCCATCGAAAAGATGATTTGAAAATTCTTATTAATGCAGTTATATCATTCACATTATGCTTTTCCAAAAAATAACTTTGTTACTAAAAAAGTAAAAGACCATTTCTACCTAGATTTACTGTTTTAATTTATACCTATTTTTATTATTCCTAACTTTTACTACACCTTTTCATTGCTCCTTCAAATTCAAAATTATTTTTCTTTACCTTATTGTGATTTCAAAGTTGATTTGAACAAAAAGCAATTTTTATGACTCTTTTAAATGTATCACTTTTAGAGACCCATCTGGGATGTATACTCTTACAGTATGTTTACTAGTAGAAATATAATGGGAAAGTCACTCTAACAATAGCAAAAAGCAAACAAACAAAAAATATTCAAAACCAATGGTGAAATACCTTCTCTGGTATGCTATGTGTATTATAAGCAGTGTTTATGAATGTTTCTTAAAATATATTTATTAGATCAATAATTCACTCTGAAAGGCTCTCGAAGGACATTTTTAATTAGTTGTAGTACAATGACAGAACCACTACTTAATCATTATTTCACAAGTAAACATTAGACAATAATTTAACTGCTGAGTCTAAGCAAGTTATTCAGATTTTATGTTATTTTTTTCTCAGTGAACTGGAAGTTTCTTTGTATATTAAATGAATCTTTGAAAAAATATGTTTCATAATATTTAGGTAACATCTCTATGTGTGTTCAATTTTACAGAGGTTAAACAACTAATAGGCATTAATAAAAATAAATGAAAATTATGACTACTAAAGCAGTAATGACTGAATTCGTATAACTCATATGTAATAGTATTGGGATTTGAAAGAAAAGTAAAAAAAAATAGGGAGAAATAGATGAATTGAAAGAAAAAGTTTATCTAGACACATTGTTACATTCCAATTTGAGATTACTGTCTATATACATTTCTTAAATAGCTCCAACGAGATTTTTATGGCCCCTGGTAAGTTGTGGCAGTCTTATATAATAGAAATTTCTCCATACATTTAATCTTTCTCTTTTTTCCCCAATGTACTTAAACATTTTTCTCTTGTTACCTATTCCATACAGTCGAGAAATCGTGTGTCTTCCATATGGTGAAAAACCTTTTGTGTTCTTAAAGGTGACTTTCTCTGTTTTTCTAACCCATTTAAATAAGCATTATAGCATTTCCTCATCTGACTTCTTTTATTTTTTTCAGTTCTTATCACTACTTTTTCTCTATGCATCTACTGATTTTTTTTTTAATGAAAGTATGTAAATACATTACTAAAATCCTGGAAAATTCTAAGTAAATCCAAATTATGAGCAGGTTATATTTCCACTGTTTAAGTAGCAGACTGATATTTGGAACTTGGACCATATTAACTATGAAATCATACCTCCTACCCAATACTTATCCTTGCAATTTCTACTCATATTTTAGATGTCTCAGCTTGACTCCCATTTCTTCAAGGAAGCTTTCCTGGACTCTAAATATGCCTCAATTCCTCCACTTTTAGCTTTTATTACATCCCACATTTCCTCCTCATAGCATTTATCACAGTTGTGATTAAATAATCAATTATATTGCTGTCAACTTAAATATCAGAGAAGGAGATTTTCTAAAAGGAAATGGAATTAATATGGGAATAGGCATTGCAGTGGGAATACCCATGCCAGAGTAAGCTATGCACATATTCAGGGTGGTAAAGGAAGACAAAGCTTTTAAAGAAGAAATGAGGATGATTACATAATTCTTTTGAGATAATTATCCTTTGCTACAAAAATCAGTAACAAAGGTGGTACCATTCTGAGATTAGAAAGGCAAATTTCTGGGCAGATATCTTTGTAGAAGTATTTTTGTATGTGTAAGGTTGTGATGACTTTTGTGCAGGTTGTGGTTTTTTTAGCCTTTTGTGATAGTTCTTGTTATCAGGCATGAGAACCTTCCCTTCATTGCCTTCCTGGGGACTATCAGTGTTTTTAAATCAAGTACCTCCATTTTAATTCTGACAACTTTAATATTATTAATATCAATATTTGCATATCCATAACCCCACAGTAATGTAAATTTATTGAGAGCAGTTTTTTTCCTCCTGTTTACTTCTATATTCCCTGTATGTAACACAGTAGGTGCTGTATTTCCTGCCTCTAGCCACGTGGTTCATGTCCACAAATAGTTATTAACGGTAATAATTTATGAAGATTATTTATCATTTTTCCCAGTGGAGGGGCAAGTTTCAGCAGATGTAGAATTCTGGGCCTGCTTGTGGCCCCAGTGGAGACTCTGAAGGTTTTAGCTGATGTCTAATGGAGAAAACAAAGAATTCTCTTATTCTCCATTAGTGGAGAACAAAATGATAGATGAGAGAGGGAACTGCTAATTCCTGAGGAAATGAGCTGCTGCTTGGTCTAGAGATAAACCACTTGTAGTTGTTAAAAGTAAAGTGATGAGTAGTAAGTAGGGTAGGCAGGGCTGAGGAAGAGAGAGGTAAAAACAAAATCGAGAACATATGGGGAATATAACATCTGGGAACTTGATGGGCTGTGATGGAGTCAAGTTAAGTTATTATGGGTAAGAAAAGAAAGTTGCTATATAGTTCAAGAGGTCCAAGGAGCCAGGAGTAGAGCGAAAGCCTCAATTACTCATGGGCTGAAGGAGTTAGGGAGAATGGGTAGTAAAAACTGAGTTCAGAGCCAAACCAGAAGAGGATTGTTCCCAAAAGCCAAACTGAGACCCAGTGAGGCCAGAAGTATCATAGTGTTGAGGTGAGGTAATTGTGAATGCTGAAGGGATGGAGGTGCTCAAAACCAGGCATCTGAGATGATGTCCTGGGACACTGCAGGACTACAGTGTGGTTTGATGCCCATACCACACCTTCTTGGAAAACTTCTGTGGCTTTCAACGATCTTTCTTGTGGAGAGCAGTATAATATGAGCAAGACAAGGAGAGAGGGCAAGATCTAGTGCAGGCTTAAAACAGCCACACTCAGGTGGTCAAAGCAGAGAAGGATATTATGCCAGAATACTCTATTTGCCTCAGTTAACCTGCCTGGTTCCTATACCAGTCGCAAAGGAGAACATCATGTGGTATACCAGGATATGCCAATATCCTGATGACTCATTGGCAAAATTTTTAAATAAAAGAAGTTGGCTATAGGGATCTTTCTTTGCTGCTTTCTGTAATTATAACCTTCCTTTAGTGGTTTTCTTTCCAAGTCTACTGGAACTTTCAAGCTGCCCTAAACCAGTACTTTTGAATAATAAGCAAGCATCAGATCTCCTGGAAGGTTTTGTAAACTCAGATTGCTACTCTGACACTCAGAATTTCTGATTCAATAGGTCCAACTGGGACTCAGTAATTTGCATTTCTAGCAAGTTCTAGTGGATGCTGATGCTACAAAATTTAGTTATCTCATCAAAAAAAAATGTATACAAATAGGTGAATCACTGATATTCACAAAAATTTTCCTGGATTCTTTAGATTTTTGAAAAGTAAGAACTGTGTGTTAAGTGAGAAGGGTCTCTAATGAGAAGAACCTCAGGCAACATGAGCAAATGAAGGAGGAAACTTCTGAATTGTGAGGAAGGATTTTCCTGAGCAGGGTATTGACATATTTGGCACAACTAAACTGTTTCTTTTGTTTTAGTCCCTTCCTCCACTTCTGAATCCACAAATCTGCAAGTTATTTTCTTCTTTTCCCAATTTTGCCATTTCATATAGAGCCATTCTAATACGGGTGGGAAAATGGAAATTGTGTGCCCAAAGGAGAGGAAGGTGGGAGAGGCATGCAGGTGAGCCTTGTAAGTTAGAAACTACCAGTTTTATATATTTGAGTCATCACCAAAAGTATTTCAAAGTCATTTAAGAATTATCTTTCTTTAAGTGTCTCACCAAGTTTGAACATATTGTATTGTTTGAACGCATCTGTGAGAAAACCATTTATTTCTTTCTTGGATAATTTTTCAGCATGGCACCTGTTACAAAGTAAATTAGACCCTATGGGACTGCAATATTGCTTTCTCTTACATCACATGGCATTTCAGTGAAAACACATAAGAATGCTTCCATTTACAAGGATGATACTTTTTAATGGTGTCTTGTTTAGGCTATTTTTAATATAATGTTCTAGTAGAAGTGCTAATTGCTATAGTGACCTCAAAGGTAGAATTTTACTTCAAATTCAATGGATAGATTTTGCATCTTTATCTAAGCTTTAGGTCAAATGGCCCAAAGCTAATAATTACAACAAATTATTATTTTGCACTTCCTCCTGTACTAGGGAAGCAGAATAGAGTCGATTGGAAGGTGGGTTATGAGAATATTCTCAAAAGCTGTCAGTCATATGGGCTCATTGGCTGATTGGCTGATTGGCTGTTAAGAGATCTTGTTTTTTGTTTTCTGTTTTCTTTTGTTTGTAGAGACAGGGTTTCACTATGATGCCCAGGCTGGTCTTTAACTCCTAGCTTCAAGAGATCCTCCTGCCTCAGCTTCCCAAAGTGCTGAGTCTATAGGTGTGAACCAGCATGCCCGGCTGAGGCCTTGTATTTTTAAGACAAATGTGTTTTTTAAAAATTCAGAGCTTCTCAGTTTTTTTATTCAAAAAAATGTTTTTAAGTATTTAATATATGATAAACATTCAATGTTTTTTCCATATTTGCTTTTCTTTTCTTTCTTTTTTTTTTTCACCAGCCAGATTTGTTTTGTGTTTTCTCTTTCCTTTAATCACGGATAGAAAAGAGATTTGGTGTGCCACTTAACAATTATTCAGCCAAGATACCTCCAACCGTATCACAACAGACAGGGTAATTTCTTAGATATTATCAGTTTACTAGCCCAACCACAGTTAGTATTTGGAAAATAGAAAGGTTATGCAAGTTGCTGCCATAATTCAAACTGTATCTCTTCTTCTTATATATCAGCTTTGAGAATATTTCCTGTAACATATTAGAAGGAAACTACTAGAATTAAGGTCCATTGTCATTTAGTATTATCCTACATTTATGAACAAAAATAAGAAAACTGAGTCATTTATTCTATTTCAAATTGACAATTTGATTACTGTGATAATAAATTTCCTTAGTAGTTTGATTTTTTGTTTGCACCACATTGGGCCCTGTTGCACAAGACTTCCTTACATTACTCTAACAGTTTGGTCGACCACCTTACAATGTGCTACAATTACCAGTATTAATATATAACAGTGAATAAGCTTGAGCCTGCACACAAAGGGCTTTATAGTCTTAGTAAATTGAATTGCAATAGAGATTTTTCAGATGCCAGAATTGAGCCCATTTAAAACCAAGCATAGAAAATTTTGGATCTCCATGTTTAAAAAAAAGACCCCTTGTTTGCTATTATGCCAAAAACAATTATTTTTACAAAATAACTTCTAGGCAATTGCTATGACTTTTCTAGGCACTTCCTCAGCTACTCCAGCTGACCCAGTTATTCTTCCTGCTACTAAAGCTATTTTGCCAGATCCAGCTTCTCCAATCACTTACTCTGTCCAATCAACTCTGCCTATGCCAGGTCGCTCCGGTTGGCCTAGCTACTTCCATCAAACCAGATCCTAGGATAACTAAGCTTCTCCCTCAAGTGATGTAACTCCTCCTCCAAATGCACATTCCTTTTTTCTATAAACCCAGCTGCTCTGACTGAACCAGTTGTTCCTTACTAATTGAACCATTCTTATCTTTAAGCCAGGTATTTCTATTTCTCAAACTCTAATCTTACCTTTTATGACAATAACATTTCATCTGTTCATATTCATATCTCATCTTCTCTTTGAATGCCTTAATACTAGAGCCAGCTTCTTGTGCACTGAATTTCCTCCACAGCCTTAGGATTTATATATTAATCCTCATTTTGTCCACCTTAGTGCAGTGGGGTTGGAGCTCCTGTTCCTGTTTCTTATTTGTGTTTCTGACTTTACCCTATTCATGTCTTCATCCTCCTTCTTTTCTTTAAGAACTGTGCTCCCCACTCAAAGTGAAAAAATAAAATTAGCAGTAGAACCCTGTTTCCACCTAAAAACATACATAGATGCACTAAATTAAAAAAAAATAAGTAAAAAGTGATAATGCTCTGATAGGGAGTCTTACCTTCTTGGCTTCTTATTTTCCCAAGTGAGCATCTAATGCAGAAGCATAGAACACAATTTGGAAATCAACGACCCAGGATAGAAGTTGGAGAAGTATGAGCGTCATGGTTCAAATTCAGTCCACTGCCTGTTTTTGTGCAGCCTTTGAGCTAAGGATGGTTTTAATGTTTTCAAATGATTGGAATTAAATAAAAAGAGGAAAACTATTTGATGACATGCAAAAAGTATATTAAATTATAATTTCAGTGTGTGTAAATGGAGATATATTGAAATACAGTCAGGTCCATTTGTTTATGTATGACCTACAATATTGGAGCTGAGTAGTTACTGCAGACATCGTGTGACCTGAAAACCCTAAAACATTTACTATCTGCCCCTTTAGAGAAAAAATAATGTAGTATGATACATGTGTAGAATATGGGCTCTCAGAGTTGTTCATTTCTAGAAATCATGGTGCACTTTGAGAAACACAATAAAATACAACTATACATTCAAACTTAAGTAACTAAAAAAACATTGATGAAGAAATTACATATTTTAGTACATGTAAGCATTATGGTATCAAAGGCTTAAGAAATATCTGTGGGGAAAAAAAGTTTACCATTAAAGAAAAAAAAAATATATATATATATATTAATTCAGAGAAGAAAGCACCATTATTCAATTTTATCTGCATAATACTTTAGTCCAGTTTACCAAAAACCAGTGTTTTGAAGGTACATCATTTCAGAAGTTTTGAACCAGGGGCTCCTGGTATTGACTGATCTTCAACCCTTTTCCTGACTCAGGTCTAATAGGGACCAGGGAAAGATCCCAACTCATTTCACCTGACAACTCTGTCTTGCCCAAGGCTAACAGGATGGTTATGTTCTGGGTTAATCCACACCCTCCTTGGCTCAGTGCTTGGTAAGTTTATGAGAGATATATGACCAAAATAAAATATATGTTAGAAGTTAATCTATTTTAAAAATCTAGTAAAGTTTTATTGAGATAACATTTGAGATTTTGAGATGATCCTTGAAGAATCAGAGGCATTTTGATGGGTGGGAATGGAACTGGAGGAATAGTTTAGATGGATTGGATAGCTTAAATAGAAATCCATAGGTGTGAGAATACAGTATGTATTTGAGAAATAGAAGTAATCCCAAATGATTAAACCAAACATAAACATATATGAAATCAATTTGTAAATATAGGCTGCAATTATAATGTGAACTGTCTTGAATGTAAAAATAATTTGTCAAAGCAGCAAAGAGCCTCTCAATTTTTCAGAAACTGGAGGAATATGATCAGATCTGTGCTTTAGAATTGCAGTCTCTAAAATGGCATGCACATAACCAAGGTTTGAACAGTGTAATTGATTGGGATATTGAAGAAGATATTGGGATATTGAAGAAGATATTAGAACTTCTTCTTATATTTATTTTTAATCTACAATATTAAAATTATGAGCTATTAAACATTTAATGTGTGGGTTGATCTGCCACAGGCATTTTGTTTGTGTCAAATATGGTCCTACGTCATGTGTCCAATAAACTGTCCTTATGGAAGTGTGGAAATTTCACTGCAGGTGGGAATGATAGTGAACCCCTCACTTTCTAGCTTTCAGTTCAGTTACCTATTGCCATTTATGCCGGCCTAGTGGATTTCTGCACTTGTTATCCAGTTTTAACTAAACATAACTTCACAAAACAGATGAATGTCTTACTAAAAAAAATGTTGAAGATCATTCTAACAATGCAAGCACCAGCAACCACCAAAAAATGGCAGTAATGCCACCACTCTAATTATAAATTGTCCTCATTATATTGGTGATCATAATTACTGTTATAATTATTGTTATGGTCACCAACATAATACGGGCAAATAATTATGGGCTAATAATAATTGGACAAAAATGCATTATTAAGAAGAGAATTTGATGTATACATAACTATCCACTATTATTATTAACATGGATTATTAACCATGTTTAGGAAGCTATTTAAAATATTTTTTATATTCATCTCACCCTTTAATCTCTTCTATTATACTATTGTTTTATCATATGAAAAACTTTTAGCCCAATACACAATGTTATAAATAAATACTGCTACATATATCGGGGGCTGTCATCACAAATATTTTAGTGGTAAGTGTGAAAATGACCAAACTTTTGAATATAGTAAAGCAGAGATGATAGATCTTCAAGAAGTGATCTAGAATGAAGAGGGCAATTGGAAGGTGTTTTCACCGGCCCTGTTATGAACTGGGATTGTGGCAATTACAAAAAGAAAGGAAGTGGTATTCACAGAAAACATTATGGGGTGTCATGGATGAGATGGAAAAGTCGGAAAGAACATTGATGCTGAAAACATGAGTGACTGACGCGTAGATGAGATGTATGTGCAATGATATTAAGTTGGGAAGAGGAGCTGAATATAGGAGTGTAGTTAAACTCCCTTTTGTCTTTATTTTTAACAGAGAAATACTCAAAAATTTATTTAGTTGTTTTTATGAGTAAATTTCTTGAATAGATTCTGACAATCTAAGTGATCACTACAAAGTAAAAGGCTAACAGAAGAAATTAATTGGTCTGTATTTTTATTTATTTATTTATTTATTTATTTATTTATTTCAGCATATTACGGGGGTACAAATGTTTAGGTTATATATATTGCCTTTGCCCCATCTGACTCAGATCTTCAAGTGTGCCCATCCGCTAGAAAGTGCACATCACACCCATTAGGTGTGAATATACCCATCCCCTCCTCCCACCTCTCATCTGCCAGACACTCGATAAATGTTAATACTATATGTGCACTTAAGTGTTGATCAATTAATACCAATTTGATGGTGAGTAAATGTGGTGCTTGTTTTTCCATTCTTGTGATGGATACTTCATATGAATCTGGGTGCCCCTAAGTTAGGTATATAAATATTTAGATTTGTTATGTCTTCTTGTTGAATTGTACTCTTCACCATTATGTAGTGAACATCTTTGTCTTTCAATATTTTTGTTGATTTGAAGACTAAGTTATCTGAAATCAAAACTTCTACACCAACTTTCTTTCCCACTCTGTTGCCCATACTGGAGTGTAGTAACACAATCATACCTCACTGCAAACTCAAACTATTAGACTCAAGGGATCATCTTGCCTCTGCCTCCTGAATAGCTAGGCTTTCAGTGTGTACTACCATATCCAGCTAATTTTTTTTTTGAGAAATGGGGTCTTGCTATGTTGCCCAGGCTTGTCTCAAACTCCTGGTCTCAGATGATCTTCCCATCAATAGATATGACCTCTTCCTGTGTCTGACATCAGTGAAAGCCACCCCAGATCAGTGTTTTGACACAATTCTGCTGAACTGATCTCACATAATTATTTAACTGAAATACCTAATACAGGGTCAGCCATGGGGTCTTGGGATGACCTCACTGGCTTGAGTCCTGTATTTCTTCTGAATATCTGGTTGCCCTCACATGGGTGGAGTTAGAAAATTGCCCAATAATAGAAAACAAGAGTATAGATCCAGGGTCCAGGCTCAGGACCTGCTCCAGCCTCTTCTCCTATCGTCAACCTACCAGGATGGTACTGCTGGGCCCTTCCTGTCCAAGGCATGGAGATTTCTGCAGAGAAATGTATTATGCCCAAAGCATAGAGGCCTCTCAGAACACTGGCACCCATATGCCCCAGACCTCTCAATGAAGAATACTGCACTATTCTACACTTTGGAAACTGAGAAGCCCCATATAAAAGATTTTCAGGTACCAAACCTTGGAGAACTTTCAACAAAGTGTCTATGTCTGAAAAATGAAGCCCTATCCGTAAACAAGGATTACTCTGCACATGGAGCAATCAACCTGTTCTATAGTTCCTCGCTATTAAACATGAATAAACAGTCAATTACCCAAAAATATTTTGAGGAGACCTTCTACTTGAAAAAACAGCAAAGATAAACAAATTCAAAGAAAACTTGCAGAAACAAATAATGCATGGAAAGCTGAATACTTAAAAATCACTGTACTATATTTTGTTTACTCGGAAAAACACACATGAAAACTGTTGCACATGGGTAACAATAATTTAAAAAACAAAGAAATAGCAATATAAGCATGCTATTTTAAAATATGACAATGTGAACATAAAGCTATAATAGCTAATTTTTTAAAATCTTGGTAAAATGGAAACAAGAGGAAAAAAGACACAAGAGTAGAGATGATGGACAAGCTCTCTGTTGCTCTTTATAGGTTTTGTAGTGTGTGTGTGTGTGTGTGTGTGTGTGTACATATATAGATAACTTAAAAATAAAAAGTATACAGGCATCCCTTGGTATTCTCAGGTGATAGGTTCCAGGACCCTCAGGAGATATCAACATCTGAGGGTGCACAAATTCCTTGTATAAAATGGCATAGTATTGGTTGGGTGCAGTGGCTCACGCCTGTAATCCTAGCACTCTGGGAGGCCGAGGTGGGAGGATCGCTCGAGGTCAGGAGTTCAAGACCAGCCTGAGTAAGAGCGAGACTCCACTCCGTCTCTACTAAAAATAGAAATAAATTAGCTGGACAACTAAAAAAAAATAGAAAAAATTAGCCAGGCGTGGTGGCACATGCCTGTAGTCCCAGCTGTTTGGGAGGCTGAGGCAGAAGGATTGCTTGAGCCCAGGAGTTTGAGGTTGCTGTGAGCTAGGCTGATGCCACAGCACTCTAGCCCTGGCAATAGAGTGAGACTCTGTCTCAAAAAAAAAAAAAAAAAGCATAGTATTTACATATAACCTATGCATATCCTCCCACATACTTTAAGTCATCTCTAGATAGATTACTTATAATACCTAATACAATTTAAATGTTATGTAATTGTTGTGTTGCGTTTTTTATTTGTACCATTGTTATTATTTTTATTGGTTTTTTGTATGTTTGTTTTCTTATTTTGCCAAATATTTACAAGCCATGATTGAATCTGTGGGTATGCAATCCAGGAATACAAAAGGCTAACTGTACTCATAACATAAAAAGAAATACAGTTTTATGCATTGGTAACAGGTAGACTTAGGTTTGCATGCTAGGTGTTTCACTGGATAAATTAATTAATCTCTCTAAGGCTCCACTTTCTCCTCTGTGATAGCAAATTTTAAATAATTGAAATAAACTATTTATTTATTTAAATATTTATATAAAAATGTTAGCACATTGTCAGACACATAGTAAGTGCTCACTAAGGGTTAGGTGTTGTTATTATGCATAGAGTAACAGAAATAAAAGAATAGTAGTGCTTACAGTTATATTAGGAAAAAAGATGACTTGAATTGCTTAACATTAACTGTGTATGAATTTTGCAAGCAAGTTGGCAAATGAAAATCTAGTAAATCTTTTTATTCCTCTTTTCCCCCAAATATATGTGATTTGGTTAATGGCTCATAATCATGACTCCCTCTGCATTTCAGCCTTGAGTATTTTTTAAATTGTCACTGCCACATCCCAACTATTCTTAATATTCTGTCATCCAGAATTTATAAGTGGACTGCCATCTTTAGCCCTAGCATTGGTGATGGGGGCGGGGAAGAGACATATCAGTCAGTATCTATGATATCACTAATTTTCAACTCATAAATAACTATATTCCACATGCATTTTATCCATGAGCTCCCCCCTTCTTTTTGCTAATAGTGATTATTGTGAAGTAATTTTAAATAAAAGTTTAAGCAAAAACATAATATCATAAGAAATGCTTAAAGTAATGAAATTGTTTCCTTTATTGAAAATTTTATTTTAAACCCTCCCAATTATCATCTTCATTGACAATATAATCGGACTTAATGCTGAGTTGCTGTTAATTTTTAATGCTACTTATGCTGTTTAATACAGTGTATAATTTGGCACTGAATCTTTTAGTAGAACTAAGCTTTGACATCCTCTGCAATCATCCACTCAAAACTAATATTTTTAATTAATTAACACCTCTTTACCCCTACTCTACCCATATTTCATACTAAAATGTATATAGCAGTATAGATTTTTTTTAACATTTTAGAATACTTACACATGAAAGTTCACTTTTAGAAGGACAAACTCATTAGAAATAAAATTTTCTCTCAGGCTTAAAAAATAGTTAGTTATAAACTCTTATACCTGAAAGTAATGACTTTTTAGCAAATTTTCAGCTGTAGACTTTTTCTGTTAAGTAATGTCACTGGCATCTAACTAATCTCCATGAAGCAGAGTATTTAGAGTCTGTTATTTTAGAGAAAAAGATCATTGCACAATTATAGTGGTTCACTTACATCTTTGGGAGAGTTTTTACCACTAGCTTTCCTGTGAGTTTCACCATGAGTTTAGGATGCATTTCTTAAGCATTAGCTTAATAAGACCAGCTAGTGTTTCAAACGGGTGCATAGCTCCCATTCCCTTGGGAACATGTGGGTGCCTGTCTAGTCTGGATTTCAAACACTGATCAAGAATCATAATTAAAGTATAGATGCAGTTTCATGAATATTCAATCACTCCATAAAAAGAATTAACTTCAGCCATAGATCAATTACATGAAAGTTGATAAACTTCTTTAGCAAGTATGATATTTTCAGGGAACAAATTCAGGTATGATAGAAATGTCAGTTTTTAAATTTATTTCTATAATGAAGATGAATAATTTTGTGTGATAAATGCAAGTTTAATGTAGTACAATTTCCAGGTTTTCTTACGTTTTTGGTTTAGACTCCATCATAGTCGGTTCTCATATTTTCTGCTCTATTTTTCCCCCCAGGGATGGCATCTAAGGTCCAGGGCGGGTGGCATTGGGAGGTTGCTGTGACTTGCACAATGCTAAATCATGGAAGAAGTCAGCAGCAACACTTTTTCTTCCTTTGTGTTGTAACTTACCCATTGGGTCCTTGTCTTTTCTGAATGTGAGAGATTGAAGTCTGCTGCCAAGAAGCCTATGTTCCCACTTGGTCACTAGCTCTACTGTCCACTGTAGTCCACTCTAGCACTGGAGGATAAATCTGGTCCTAACTTAAGATCTGCTTGGGATAATGCAAACCTCTGCGCTGTTCATTGTCACACAAGAACAATCAATGTCTGCTCACTGCAATATACTGAGTTTACATGTAGGCTCTGAAAGGCTCTCTTGGATTCTGTAGATGGCAATTCTATTCTTTTCTCTCTTACCTTGATTGTGAGGGGGAGTCTATGGTTGTGTGACAGACAAAAAAGTGAAGCACAGTTCGTCTCTACTCTTAAATTCTCATAACTATCTGAGAGTTTTACCCACCCACCCCTACCCCCAGCTAACCCTAGATGTTCTAATGGATGCAGAGATTCCAACTAATGTTTAATCATTTTATGTTCTGCTCCAATTCTACTCCTTATCTAAGCTTGTGGGTGTTTATTTGGCTTAGTAGAGGATGATAGTATCAAGCATCATAAAGGAAAAAACAACAGAACAAGTCTGCTAATGTCTCCCCCAATTATGAAGCCATACTTTTTTGAAAGTCATGCTTAGGACTAATAATCTGGGAGTGTGTTAAACTGTGATGGAGTGTTTGATTAGAAACTGCTCCATAAAACATCATTGGATGGAAATCATGACTTGAAAATCAATGCACCACATTCAAATAATGTATTATAAACAACTGAATACTCCTTTCAATCACATTTAAGGATATCAAATGCCATAATAATTAAAAGTCGGGAAAGCAAAAAGAAAAGAAAAGGCAAGGCAGAAAGGAGTGCTACAGGCCTACATCTCATATTATTTGAGCTCCAGTCCCTACAGGTTCAATTTGACCAAAATTCACACAATCCACAATTTCTTCATTCTCTGACCAATCCTGTCACCTCATACCTATTGAGTTGTACTGTGTCCTTAACACACATTATCTGTGTTTTCCCTTTTCAAAGATTTCATCAATTCTCTCCAAAGAAATGCTCTTATGAATTTCCAACTTCTTCTGAGTATCTCCAACATTCCTTTAGTCTGGAGATGGGGTCAACCAAAGATCACGCAACAGAGTCTTGGACACTTCTTTTGCAAGTCCTGCCTTGGACACGTATCTTAACACATTGGAAAGTGGAGGGTACGTATAGTCTTAGGGCCTCAGATGAACTGAGTAAGAATGCTAATATTTTAGCAACTGTTTCACATGTGCCAAACTTAAGGAATACCTTGGAAATAGGAGAGAGAGCTCTACTATTTGTTAGAATTCCTGCTGGAACTTGCCCTGCCTCTGGTAATGACTCAATACTCCAGAAACAATGTTTAGATCTTTGAAACAAGTCTTTTGGAAAGTTGAAGGAAAAAGGCAGGAAAAATGAGAAGAAAGTTGTCATAAGTAGAATAAAAGTTTTTTGAAATATTAAAGCAATTAATCTTTGTTTAAATAAAATGAAAATAATATTGCAAGCAGAAATATATTTCTAACTTTTGAATATATAAACTGCAATATTTATATTGAGGAATTTTATATTCCAAATTTCAATCACAAGTTATTTTTACAATTTCTTTTTACTTTTTTTCTGATAAGAATCAGTTTAACTTAATTGTACTTAACTATTATAACTTACATTTCTCTCTAACAAAATAGGTCATTGAGAGGAATATTTTGATATGCCTGTGCATAGACATCAAATTTAATTTTCTATTTTTTCTACTTTAGGTAAAAATGTAAAACTATAGCGACCATTTGCAAAAGTAATTGCATAAAGTTAACAACATTTGAATTCACAGAACCATTTTTATGGAGCAAAAGAAATAGAGGCAGCAGAATATAAAAGTAGGTAGATTAGACTGACTAATCATTAATAGTGTTTATTTGAACTCCACCTCCTTCTTTAGCACAATATTCTTTAACATAAAACAAAAGATGTGTGTGGGTTGTTTACTTGTTCTATATTTCATATTCTAAGGAGAAAAATTTGCAACTAATTATCATGCTCAGAAAAGAAAACCATTCACATGGAAAATGAAATCTGAAAAACAAAGCACATGTATTTATGCTCTAATAGTGCAAGAAGGGACTTGCACATCATTTTTTTCAAGATGTGAATTCCAGGTTCTTGATTAAATTCTTCCTAAGTTATGTTGTCCTTTGTGTATGTGTATGTTTTAAATGTATTCAAAATGCCCTATTTTATGTTTCATGTTTAAATTATAGTACAAATTTTCTCCATTTGTATCTATCTCCATTTGCCTCTCATTTTATAATATTTAAATAGAAGAGAGATAAGAGAATCAAGTAAAAGAAATCTGTACTAAGGAAAAATGATAAGAATCAACCCATAACAAGATGGTATGGGTTCTTTTTTTTTTTAATTCCAAAATATTAGGGGAGTACAAATATTTTTGTTACATGGATACCTTGTACAATGCTTGAGTTAGGGCTTTTGGTATGCCATTCATCAGAATAGTGTTCATTGTATCCAATAGGTAAGTTTGTACCCCTCAACCCCTCCCACACATCTCCCTTCTCAATTTCCATGTGTGCCCACCATTTAGTTCCCACAAATCAAAGGACTGGTCTCCAGTTCCATCTAAGTTGCTGCAAAAGACATTATTTCATTCCTTTTTATGGCTGAGTAGTACTCTATAAACACAAACACACACACACACGCACACACACCCACACTATATTTTCTTTAGACACTCAAGAATTGGTGGGCACTTTAAGCTGATTCCACATCCTTGCAATGGTGAATTGTGCTGCAATAAACATTTGAGTGCAGGTATCTTTTTGATTAAATGACTTATTTTGCTTTGAGTAGTTACCTAGTAGTGGGATTGCTAGATCAAATGATAAGTCTACCATTATTTTTTTGAGGAATCTGCATACTGTTTTCCGTAGAGGTTGTACTAACTTGCAGTTCCACCAACAGTGTGTAAGTGTTCCTTTCTCTCTTCATCCATGCCAGCATCTATAGTTTTCTGACTTTTTAATAATAGCCATTCTGACAGAGGTAAGGTGGTATCTCACTGTGGTTGTAATTTGCATTTCCCTGAAGATTACTGATGTTGAGCATTTTTTCATATGTTTGTTGGTCATTTGTCTACCTTCTTTTGAAAAACTTCTGTTCATGTATTTTGCCCACTTTTTAATTGGGTTGTTTGTTTTTCTTGCTGACTTGTTTGATTTCTCTGTAGATTCTGGATATTTGTTAATGTACAGTTTGCAAACATTTTCTTCCATTCTGTAGATTGTCTGTTTACTCTGTTGATTACTTCCTTTGCTGTACAAAAATGTTTTAATTTAATTAAGTGCCATTTATTTATTTTTGTTATTGCTGTATTTGCCTTTGGAGTCTTAGTCACAAATTCTTTGCCTAGGCTGATTTCTGTAAGAGTTTTTCCTATGTTTTCTTCAAGAATTTTTATGGCTTCATGCCTTAACTCTTAACCATTTAACTCTTTTATTCATCTTAAATTAATTTTTGTTTATGGTGAGAAATATGGATCCTATTTCATTCTTCTGCATGTGGCTATCCAGTTGTCCAGGCACCATTTATTGACTAGGACTTCCTTTCCCTAATGTATGTTGTTGTCTGCTTTGTCAAAAATCAACTGGTTGAGGTAGATGCCTTTATTTCTAGGTTCTCTGTTCTGTTTCATTGGTCTGTATCTCACCTTTATACCCATACCAGGCTGTTTTGGTTATATAGCCTTGTAATATAATTTGAAGTCAGATGATGAGATGCCTCCAGATTTCTTCTTTTTGCTTAAGATTGCTTTGGCAATTTGGGCTCTTTCTTGGTTCCCAATGAAACATAGAATTATTTTCTTGCTAGATCTGTGAAATATGATGTTGGTATTTTGACATGGATTACATTGAATCTGTAAATCACTTTGAACAGTATGGACATTTTAATGATGTTTATTCTACCAATCCATGAGCATGTGATATTTTTCCATTTGTTTGCATAATCTATGATTTCTTTTGTCAGTGTCTTGTACTTCTCCTTATAGAGCTCTTTCACCTCTTTGGTTAAGTATATTCCCAGGTATTTTATTTTCTTTGTAGCTATTTTAAATTGTATTGAGTCCTTGATTTTACTCTCAGCTTGATTGTTATTAGAATATAGAATTGCTACTGAATTGTTTACATTGATTTTTGTAACCTGAGGCTTTGCTGAATTTACTTATCAATTCTAGGAGTCTTTTGGTATAGTCTTTAGGGTTTTCTAGATAAAAGATCATATTGTCAATGAACAGGAATAGTTTAACCTTCTTTTTCTTGATTTGGATAGGCTTTATTTCTTTTTCTTGCCTGAATGCTCTGCTCTAGCTAGGGCTTCCAGTACTATGCTGAATAAAAGTAGTGACACTGGGCACATTTATCTTGTTCCAGTTCTTAAGAGGAATGCTTTAAACTTTTCCCCATTCAGTATGATGGCTGTGGGTTTGTCGAATACGACTTTTATTATTTTGAAGTATTTCTTCCTATGCCTACGTTTTTGAGAATTTTTATCATGAAAGGGTGCAGGATTTTATTGAATGTTTTTTCTGTATTTATTGAGAAAAACATATGGTCTTTGGTTTTGCTTCTGTTTTGTGGTGAATCATGTTTACCGATTTGCTTATGTTAAACTATCCTTGCATCCCTGGGATGAAACACACTTGATTGTGGTGAATTATCTTTTTTATGTGCTGTTGGATTTTGTTTGCTAGTATTTTCTTGAGGACTTCTGCATCTCTGCTCATAAGCAATATGGGTTTGTAGTTTTCTTTTTTGTTGTGTCCTTTCCTGCATTTGGTATCAAGGTCATAGTCATTTCAAAGAATGAATTAGAGAGAATTCCCTCCTTCTCAATGCTAAAGAATAAATTCTGAAGGATAGGAATTAGTTCTTCTTTGGATGTTGGGTACAATTCAACTGGGAATCCATCTGCTCTGGGGCTATTTTTATTGGTAGATTTTTTTATTACTGCTTCAATCTTGCTATTTATTTTTGGTCTTATCCAGATTTCTACTTCTTCCTTATCCAGGTTTGGGAGGTTGTGTGTTTCCAGGATTTTATTCCTTCACTATACATTTTCTACTTTGTGTGTGTATAGATTTTCATAGTATTCATGTATGACATTTTTTATTTCTGTGATATCAGCTGTAATGTCTCCTTTTTCATTTATGATTGAGCTTATTTGAGTCTTTTCTGTTCTATTTCAGGTTAATCTAACTAGAGTTCTATCGATTTTGTTTATCTTTTCAAAGAACCAACTATTTGTTTTGTTGATACTCTATTTTTTGTTGTTGTTTCCTTTTCATTTAGTTCTTCTCTTAGCTTTGTTATATTTTTTTCTTCTCCAAGCTTTGGGTTGGATTTTTCTTCTTTTTCTAGTTCCTTGAGGTGTGACATTGGGTTGTTAATTTGTGATCTTTCTGTCTTTGCAATGTAAGTATTAATATTTAGGGCTGCGAATTTCCCTCTTAATACTCCCTTTTCTGTATCCCATAGACTTTGGGTGCTTGTGTCATTATTGTCATTCAGTTCAAAAAATCTTTTGATTTCCATCTTAATTTTGTCATTGATTCAAGGATTATTCAGCAGCTGATTGCTTAATTTCCATAACTTTGTGAAGATTTGAGAGTTCTTCTTTGAGTTGATTTCTAGTTTTTTCCACTGTGATCTAAGAAGATATATAGAATGATTTAAAGTTCTCTGAGTTTTGGAGACTTGCTTTGTAGGCTAACATATGATCTATCTTGGAAAATGTCCCATGTGCTGATGAGAAGAATGTATACTCTGCAGTTTTAGTGTAGAATTTTCTGTAGATGTCTGTTAGGTCTATTTGTTCTGGAGTCCTGTTTAAGT
The DNA here is from genome assembly GCA_008086735.1 of Cheirogaleus medius. Taxonomy (NCBI): domain Eukaryota; kingdom Metazoa; phylum Chordata; class Mammalia; order Primates; family Cheirogaleidae; genus Cheirogaleus; species Cheirogaleus medius. Next base: position 1,353,946 of record VBSM01003159.1, read on the forward strand.
CTAGTGTTTCTTTGTTGATCTTGTACCTTGATGAGCTGTCTGTCCAGTTCTGTCAGTGGAGTATTGAAGTCCCTAACAAATATGGTTGTGCTTTTGATTTCTTTGCTTAGATGTAGTAGTATTTTATACATGAATCTGGGAACTCCTGTGTTAGGTGCAAATACATTTAGCACTGTTATATCTTCTTGCTGAATTATTCCTTTTAATATTATATAATGACCATCTTTGTCTTTTTTTTACCATTGTTAATTTAAAATTTATTTTATCTAATATGAGAATAGCTACTGTTGCTCACTTTTGGTTTCCTTTCATGTGGAATATTTTTTCCCATCCCTTTACCTTGAGTCTATGAATATCCTTACAAGTTAGGCTTCTTAGATACTTGTCTCAGTTCAAAACAGATAGCAGAGATAGTATACTTGTCCTTCTCTGCTGAGACCTCTCTTGCTCTGTGAAGATAGGGATGGGTCTCTAGATGGTATGCTTGGGTTCTACTCCAGAAGCTTAACCAGACAGGAGGGGGTGGATGCACTGTTGGCCTTTAACATTGCTGCTCTGCTGCATCTCCCCTGTTTCCCTGTGATTGTCACCAGGCCACTGTGGCAGGGCATCCCTGGGGCCATATGCACACATGAGGTGGAGCTGGCTGGCAAGGCAGAGCATCAGCACAGGGTGGAGGAGGTCCACTGGACATGACACACACACGTGCAGGCCTGGGCAGCCATGGTGCCAGGTGCGTGGGCTGGGCAAGGTGTCAGCTGGGTGTGGCACAGGGCGTAGCAGGTGCTCAGGGTGTAGCAGCCACACAGGCCCATGGGGCTCAGTGTGGAGACCTCTCCATGTGGAGTGGGCCACTGGGTCATAGCTCACACACAGGGTGGAGCGGGGGCCCTGGATGCCTGTGCAGGACTGTGTGAGTCCATGGCGTGCAGACCACCCAGATCCAAAGGCCGTAGCTGCACTGGCTTTCATTCCTCCTGGGGCGTTCCAGGCAGCGGCGGCCGCAACAGTGGTCAAGCTGCCTCATCAGTGAGCAGTGAACACAGGGGATTAGGGACATGTGCTCTGCCCATGTCCCACAGGAAGTGGGGTTGAGCAGAATCACAGCCCTTGGTCTCCTGTTCTTCCCAGAGCCCCAGGCAGTGGTGGCAGTGGGGTTGGGCACATCACCTGCCCACCGGGGGGCACATAGGGTTGCTCATGTCACCTGCTCATGGGCTGCATAAAGTTCTGGGATTCCCGACCTCGTCCCTGCCTAGCAGAGGTAAGGGAAGAGGCTGAAGTCACAGATCTGAGCCCTGGGGAAATATAGCATTCTGGGGTTGGTATGTTGCAGTGGCCCCAGCCACAGTGCCCAGGGCTCCCAAGCCAGCTCTCCCTTCTGTCTGGAGCAATACAGTTGCACAGCCTCCAACCAGGTCCTTGTATCAGACTTGAGGCCTGCCACAGTGGAGGGGCCCTCTCGCCTCCAGTTGCAGCATCATCAGGGGAAGCGTGGAATCTGGGATTTTCTCCTCTTTCCCTTTCCCATGAGTGGCCGCCTTCCCTGATGACACCGTCCCTGCTGAGAAGCTCATCCTATTTCTATCTTCTTCACTTCACTCCCACTTGGTCTTGATGGATTCCCAGCGCTCTTGCTAAGATGATCAATCCAAAGGTGGGTTATCTATTCACCATTTTCTAACCTCTCCACAATTGCATTATTGAGCAGGCAGCTCTTTGTCTGCCATGTTGGCCTTCCTCCTTTTTCTGGATGGCATAAATTCTTACAGGAAATAAAGATGATGAAAATCACAGTAATAATTTTTAAAACTGATATGTATAACAGTAATGAATATATTCAGGGTTTTGACCAACTTTCTTTGCTTTACTATGCCACAACTCTTTATTCTTTATGAATCATACTCTCTCCATTTGGTTTGGCTAGATGAGATCACGGTCCTGACCTAGATGTCACGTGAATCATACTCATCAATTATACTATTCTGTCTGCCTCCTGAGATTATTTCAGGGATGGACACACGTCCCAGGCTGATCAGAATTCCCCACGTGTTTTGAGAAGGTTAAAAAAAATATGTTGAATATTTTCTGGAAATTTCAAGATGTAAGGGCAAAATAATCCCAAACTGCTGGAGACCTATATTCTCACCACGTGGAGAAAGTCTGCTCAATGAAGCCAACATATAGGAAACCAGAACTTGGGACGCTGAAGACAAACACTCTAATAGCTGTTTGAGATCTAAATTCAGCAGAGTTTAAAGCAAATTCTATTCTCTGGGGTTTTAATATAATTTAGTAAATAAATTCATTTTTTTTTTTTTTTTTGCTTAATACAGTTTCTCTCAATTGCAACTGAATAGGTGGTCCTGACTGGAAGAGGAGTAATTTGGATCTAGAATTGCGTTATGTGCTAACAGAAGTTGTCATATAGAATTCCCACAATTCCATGAGTTTTTAAAACTGGCGATATGTAAAGAAATAATGTGACTACAATACTTTTAGATTTACAGAAAAATCCATCCCCATTCAAAGGAGGAACAAACTTAGAGGGAAATATGTTTCTAACAATTGGATAAAGTGAACAAACTTTCAACGAAAATGTTTATATCTCAATTTCTATATTGTTTAGATGGTATGACTGTATTATTTTCCCTGCATCTTGCATTTGTCCTTTTTATCATCTTTTTCTTAATCCATTTTAGTTGGTATGAATTGTCACTATCCTTACATTAAAAATCCCTAGAACACTTTTACCTTTTGTGTCTATTCAAACTTCCCTGCTATTAGTGGTGAAGAAGCCAATCTAAAAAGAAAAGCATTTGAAAATAGATTAGATTTGACTCAAATATTACACACTGTGATGAATTGCTGTTTTCTCAAAAAACTGTATCAGTGTGATAACTTCACATAAATTCAAAAACTATGTATTTTCTGCTCTGTACTGTTCTTTATCCAAATGATTGTAAGATGCTTACTCAATAATGTTTTTAAGTAATGATCAATACAATTTATATTATATTTAATCTGTTTACCTTATCTTTTGAAATATTTTTAAACTTACATAAAAGTTTATTTCTGGTATACACACCACCCTAATGTCAAAATCTTATGGGGATATTTGTCAAAACTGAGAAGTAAACATTGATACCCACTATTAACTAAACTTTATTCAGATTTCAGAAGTTTTTCCACCAAAATCCTTTTTCTCTTCCAAAATCCAAACCATAACTCACATTGCCTTTATTTGTCATGTTTCCTTAGTCTCCTCTAACATGTGACAGTTTCTCAGTCTTACCTTGTTTTTCATGATCTTGACACTTTTGAAGGATATTGGTTAGTAATTTGTAGAATGTCCCTCAATTTGGGTTGATTTTATGTCTTCTCATGATGTGATTTAAGTTATGTATTTTTGTGAAGAATAACATGAATGTGATGTGCCTTTCTCAGGGTGTCAGAAAAGAAAGTACATACCATATTACAGGTAATATTACCTTGATAACTTGGTTAAAAAAATGTCCACAGTGTTTTTCTATGCTGAAATTACTATCTTTCCCTTTGTAGTAGAAAATTATTTTGAGGGAGGTAATTTGAGAAAATACAAAATTAATTTCTCTTCAAGCTTTTTTCTACTTTCTCAAATTTGTTTTGATTTTTCTGGTTTATCTGCCTTTCTTTTACATATGTTAGAATCAGCTTGTTCAAATCTATGGGAATTTCTGCTGGATTTTTATAGAGGTTGAACTAAATCCCTAGATCTATTGGTATAGAATTGACATCTTAACAATAGTGAGTCTTCCAATATATAAACATAGTACATCTATCCATTAATTTAGTCTTTCTTTTATTTCACCAGAACTTTTTAGATTTTAGTACATAAAGTCTATACATTTGTAGATTATAGATATTTCGTTGTTTTTCTCGTGCAATTATAAATGATGTTTTTTATTTCAAGTTTTAATTGCCTCTTGTTAGTATAATGTATTTTTTTACATTGACTTCATATCTTATACCCTTACTAAAACTCCATTATTAATTCTGAAAGCTTTATCTGTAAATTCTTTGGAATTTTCTACATCAAGATAATCATAGTCTATAAATGAGGTATTTTCAATTCTTACTTTCTAATCTGTATGTATTTTATTCCTGTCTGTTGCTTTAATTGAACTACCTAGGACTTCTAGGACATGTTGAAGAGAGAGGATAAGAGAAGAAGAAAATAGTTCAGTTTCACCATTAAGTATCACATTAGCTCTAGTTTTTGTGTTTTTTATTTTTCTTTTTTTCCCACATACGATCATTACAGGGTTAAGGAAATTCATTTATTTCCATGGTTATATAAGTCAGCACTGTTTTTCCCCATCCTCCAGTGAGGTTGTTTTATATAAATTTAATAAAATTCAATTTTTTTGTCATTGTCTATATTCCAACCTGTGATTGCCCAATATCCTCAATGACTTTTTAAATTAGTGTACCCTTTTCAGACTGACTTCTTTCACATAACAATATATATTTAAGAATCATTTATGTCTTTGCATGGCTTGAAAAAATTCATTCCATTCAATCTCTAAATAATATTTCATAGCAGGGATATAGCACATTTCACCTATTGAAGGACCACATGATCTTTTCCAGTTTGGGCAATTATAAATAAAGCACCAATAAACATTTTTGCGCAGTTTTTTGTTTGTGTTTGTGGACCTAAGTTTTTATAATAAATCAGGTAAATGTGTAGAAACACAATGCTGGATTGCATAGTAAGATTATGTTTAGCTTTGTAAGAAACTGCAGAATTGCCTTTTGAAGTGGTGGCAACATTTTTGAATTCCGCCAGCAATGAATGTGAGTTCCTGTTGCTCTGCATCTTCAACAAGTGATATTTTCAGTTTTGGGGTTTTGTTTTGTTTTGTTTTGTTTTTTTAGATTTTAGCCATTTTAGTATAGATGCAGCGGTATCTTTATCATGTGTAATTTGCAATTACAAAATGATTCTATTGAGCATATTCTCATATATTTATTTGACATCAGCATATTCTCTTTGATGAGGCAACTATATAGATATTTTGCCCTTTTTTTGTTAGTTGGGTCAATTCTCTTTTCATTTTTTGAGTTTTAAGAATTCTTTATTTTGAATGCCCGAAATTTATTCTATATCTGTTTTGCAAATGTTTTCTCCCAGACTGTGGCTTCATTTTCAATATCTTTACAGTGTCTTTGGCAGAGCAGATTTTTTGAAACTATAATAAAGTTTAGCTTCTGGTATTATATCTAGAAACTAATTATCAAATACAAGGTCATAGAATGTTCTAGCAACTCTTGTCAGCAAAATTACATTGTTACTTGTTATTTGGTGTTGGTTAGACTGGTTGTGGGCAGGTGACAGAGTAAGTTCCCTGTTGTTCTGATTTAGCCTCAGTCTTGGGCAGACACTGTGCCCTGGGACTTGGGGATCTGGCCTTCCCAGTGTTTCTGCCTTTCTCCCAGCTGTATAACTGGGCCTGACATCTGCCCCTGCCTCCACCTCAGGACTAGAGAGATCTTCCTCTTTCCTTCTAACTGCAATGGGTTATTACCAGTGCCCTAAGATAACCAGTATTTTTGCCCTTTCATCAAATTAAGATTTTTGTTTTGTATGGGAGATAGGGCAGGAGGATCCAGATTGAGATATGTGCCTTACTACAATGGCTTCCCAGTCCTGCACCATGAAGACTGCTTTCTCAGGACCCTCCCTAATTATTTTTGTAAGTATTCATTGATACCCTGGGGGAAAAAAGTCACAAAAGAGTAGGAACCCTCCCTAAGTCTTCGGCATTGTATTTATCTACTCAGGCTACCATAATAAGATACCATAAATTGAATGGCTTAAACAACAGAAATTTATTTTCTAACAGTTCTGGAGACTGGAAGTCTAGGATCAAGGTGTCAGCAGGGTTGGGTTCTGGTGAAGCCTCTTTTCTTGGCTTCTTTACAGCCACCTTTTCACTATGTCCTCGCATGACCTTTCCACTGTGCATGCGTACAGAGACAGCGTGAACTCAAGTGTCTTCCCCCTTTTATAATAATACCAGTTGCTTTGGACCATAGCTCTGATCTCCTGACCTCATCTAACCCTAATGACCTCCTAAAGGCCCCTTCTCCAAATACCATCACATTGGAGGTTAGGACTTCAACAAATGAATTGATAGGGAGACACGATTCAGTCCCCCGGAGCTTCACACCTTTTTACTAGCATACATTTTGCTTCCTTCAATTTCTTAACTATTCCAGTTCTGACCAGTGTTCTGCTGCTTCTATTCCAGGAAAACAGGTACTCATGCCCCATCTCTCCCCACAGGTATCTATCTGCTTATATTTTGGAGTAGTTGGTAGATATCAGCTCTCTGTTAGGTTTAAGAAAAGTTGTGACCTTTCAGTTTGTCTGGTTTTTTTCTTCCTTTCGCCCTTCCTTCCTTCCTTCCTTCCTTCCTTCCTTCCTTCCTTCCTTCCTTCCTCCTTCTCTCTCTCTCTTTTTCTTTTTCTTTAATTTATGGATGAGGACCTCACTCTTTCCAGCTCTCTAGGTCTCTTAGTGGTCACTGACAATTTCACTTTTAGGAGTTAAACACCAGGTATTTTTAGTTCCATTGGAGTGGAGTAATTTTGTGGTACTCTCAAGTGAGTCCTAACTTATCACAGTAATAGAGTTATAGGAGATTCAAAACTACTCATTTCACTGCTCATATGAGATACACATAGTCTCAGCAGAGCTCTGAGTTTATTCTGTGCCTGACACTGTTCATGTGTTGTCTTACTTAATCCTCATAGCAAACATATGAAGTAGCCAACAGGAAAATGAGGCTTAGAGTGACTAAGAAGTTTGCCCAGAGTTGCACATCTAGCAAATAGCATGAGTAAGATTTGAACCAAAGCAGCTTAACTTCAGAGCCTACATGCTTAATCACTGAACTCTTCTGTCTCCTGAGAAATGGAAGTAACCTTCAAAGAGTTACATGCTGGTGAATGAAAAATAAAACCCATCATTTACTTTCTGAATCACTTAGCCACACTTTCAGAAGGAGACTAGGGATTATTTTTGTCAGTTTTACAAACTCAGAAAAAGATGCCTCTGTGAAAGTTTTGAAATAACTATTTGTTTATCTTTGTGCTGGCCCAGCTAAAACAACTATTATTGTTTTGATGTAGGACATGTGTGTTGATCTAAAATATACCCTTAGGCAGGGCATAGTGGCTCACACCAGTAATCTCAGAATTTTGGGAGGCTGAAGCTACAGGATATCTTGAGGCCAGGAGTTCAAGACAAGCCTGGGCCCAACATAGCAAGATTATGTCTCTACAACAAATAAAAAAAAATTAGCTAAGCATGGTAGAGTATGCCTGTAGTCCTAGCAACTTGGGAGACTGAGGTAGGAGGATTGCTTGAGCCCGGGAGTTTGAGGCTTCAGTGAGCTATGATCATCCTACTATACTCCAGCCTGGGTGACAGAGTGAGACCTCATCTCCCTAGAAATAAATAAGTAAATAAATAAAATATAAAAAAAATAAAATAAAATCTATCCTTAGTCAGATCATTTCTTACATATGAGCTAGCTAGTCAGCTTTTCATTTTATGGTGAATGACTTTTACACAATTAATTACTAATGAGAGTCTCAATTGTGTAGAAAAATATTTAGAATAAAACATAAAAATTTTAATGAGTAAAAGTGACCAATGTTTGACCTCTTTTCAAAGACTCTTAATTGAACAATAAGTAGTTATCCTAAAATAATTATGGACTCCAATTGGAATGTGGTTGAGATGATAATTGCTATATTAGGCTGATTGATTAAGGTTGTGAAAAGTTATTAGTGAGAGGGTGAAGGGTCACAAATTTACGTTGTCCTTAGTTTAATTTGAATTCTGTCAATAAAAGGAAAAATAATTGTGGTACTCATATTTTATAAAAAAATCATTCTCTCTTCCAATTAATGTCTTTGTCATTCTCTAAGCAATTAATCCAAAAATAAATTATTGCCTACAACCATCAGAAAAAGCATTGTCTTATAACATTTTCTGGGTTTTTTTTCCTAGTAAGTGTATTGACATAAACTACCACCAACTAAATGCAAAGAAATTTAAGGCTGAGGAGGATAATTTTCACATAATTACTTAATCCAAACTTTATAAAAAGTTGGGAAGGAAGAAATTCATACTTATTCATTGCCTACTACACTGTATGCAATGTTCTAGGTATTTTACATGTTATTTTACTTTGCTTTAAGGAAATTTGATAAGACAAATACTATTATTTTTGTTGTATAGATAAAGGAACTGAATCTTATGAGAGGATACAAATCTTACCCATGTTCACACAGATTTTGAAGGGGTAGTGAATATGATTTCATCTACTTTGTTCACACTCATTCACTAGAAAAACTACAGTCTAATCAAAATATATTCTAAATATATTTAAAATTATTAGCCTAATTCTGAAAACCTGTTAATTTCTTTGAGGGTCCTAATTAGTACAACATCAAATAGTTATTGTATGGAGCACAATATGGTACAAAGTTGTTCAGAGAACAAATGTGTTTAATAATTTTTCAAATGTCTCAAGTAACAGGGTGATTACTCTGTTATCCTTTACTCTCTCTTGGCAAAACTATAAGTTGTGTAAACGTGTGACATTCATGACTGGAGGTGTTAATAAGGCCTCTTTGGAGATTTCAACAATAATTAGCAGTAATTACCCAGCAAAATATTACCAAACAAAAGTAAAAAAGAAAAAATATTGTAGTGAGAGGGGAAAAAAAAGGAAAATAATAAAAATACAAATGGAGATAGAGCCAGGCAGACCTATTTTCAAATTCTGGCTCCAACACTTACCAACCACATGACCTTGAGCAACCAGCATGACCTCTGAGCTCACTTTTCTAAATTGTCAAAAGGAGATAAGAATTTCTGTCTTATAAGGTTATTGAAACACTCAATTATGTAAAGATTTCTAGCACAGATCCAGCACCAATGAGGACTCACTAGCTGTTAGTTTCATCTTTTCCTTCTCTTGTGTTAATGCCTAATAATCAGCATCATTCCTAAAATTGTTCTAGAAAGTGGCCCCAGGCATGTGGCTGTGCTTTAAACCATATAGCCAAAAATAAACCTGGACTCAAGGGAGATGCCATTTGATGTGGTAATAGTTGAAGCTGCCGATGGTGTCTTAATTTATACTGAAGTGGAAATACAGAAATCCCTTAGGATGATGACTCTTCAAGGCTTTCAGAAAGCATTATTCTCCATAGGAAGAGAGAATTGCTTTACATTCTTCCTTTTTAATGTGTCTCATTACACCTTTCAAATGTATACATTTCATTACACGCTTCCATTAAAGCATCTCATTATAACTCTCAAATATGTGCATCTCATTACATCTCCTTTAAGCATCTTTACATATTCTCCATTTGTGGATTTCATTAAAGCATTTCCCTTGTATATCTCATTACTAAACTACTTTCATGTATGTTGTTATAACCTATATTTCTCATTACATTACTTAAACATGCACATCTCATTACACCTTTATATTTATGCATCTCATTACACTCCTCAAAAATGTGTATCATATTACATCTTTCTCCTCTGCATATCATTACATTTGTCCAATTATGCATCTCATTATGCCATTTCATTTATGCATTTTATTATACCTTTCCTTTTATCCATGTCATTATACTCCTTAAACTCAAGCATCTAAGTAAACCTCTCTATGCCATTGTATACACCTCACAGACATTATCTTCATTTTTTCCACGTGTCACTTTTCTGGTATCTCTTAAAAATATGAGTCTTGGTCTGAGGGACTGATTGAACTGCTCCTCTTGAATGTACATATTTCATTACATATTTACCATGTTTTAGAAGATATCCCTTTTAAACTTAAAACTATTCTTTTTCTTTTTCTATTAAAACCTTTCAAGAAAAAGTGACCCATGCTCTCCTTGATAATGTCAAGTAATATGTCTCATCACACCCTTCAAATATCAATATCCCCTTTATTATAACATCCTTGCAGCCCATGTTTTAAGTGTTTTAGTATTCTTTTCAAATATGTGCATCTCATTCCTGTCTCTTGGATATGCACTGTTATTCAGCCTTGATCAATTATGTTTCTTTTCCTACCTTAAATCATCTCTGTCTTAGATGGTTGGGGTTATAGTATCATCTGATCATTATCTTCAGTCATAAATGAAATTTTCCCTGTTGTTTGTTCTTCTCTAGGTTGTTACTTTCCCTCTATACAAATATCCTCTCTCCCTGAGGCAATAGATGCCTTTGGAATAAATTAAGGAGTCAAATATAGCCAAATGGTCTATGTATTACTTTGCATAAATTCTAGTTTATTATCAGAACATTTCTGTTGTGGTGCTATCCAAAAGCATAAAATTGTTGAAACTTCAATATTCTCTGTTTTTTAATTGTACAGTTTTTTTTAGCAATAATGAAATAAACTGTGTTTGGGGCATTTTTTTATATGGACATTATTACTATTAAGATGTGACCAATAAGAAATCCTTTATAATCTAAATAATATAGTCAAGATTCTGTAAATTTGAATGTAAATTCAAATACTTTCCAAGTATAGTTACTTGAGAACATTCATAGGACACTGACCCATTCAGTCCAGACATGATGCTGTCACCAAAAGAACACTGAATTGGAGCAACCATATTTGGTTTTAACTCATAGTTGTCTCTTTTACTATGTGAAAATTGGGCAAAATTCCTTAATTTCTTTGAGTCCCTTTACTGTGGCATCAAGATAACTCATACCAGTATAGCCCATAAATGAGGTTGAAAACATATATACCCCCTATAAAACAGATAATCTTTTTATAAATTTACTTTTTAAGGTAGTTTAAGACATTTTTGGATTTCTTTTTCATTTAGTCATCTTTTTTCATTCAACAAGAATTTTTGAGCTCCTACTTTATGTGAGGTACAGTTCCAGTTTCTTGCAATACAGCAATGAACAATATTTCTAATGGAAATATATTTTTATTGGGGAAAATAGTAAATCAACATGTGAAAAGGATGAAAAAAATTCAGGTAGTGAGAAATGTAACAAAGAATACTGAGAATCAAATGGTATATAGAGGCATACAAAGACAAACAAGCAAAGGTATCTGTTATTATCCTAGACCTGAAGGGACAAAAGAAGGGGATATGGTATTGCAGGAACCAGGTGAAAGCTGGGAGTATAGAAAACAGGCTGTCAGATAGGAGCTGTGACTACAGAAGGGTGAAACCATTGTCATAACTATTGAGCTGAAGAAGGAGGAAATAAAAAGAAAAGTACCCCCAGTTCTTGCTGCCCCTTCTCTGCTCTCTTGCTAACACCCCCTGTTGCCTGAGTCCAACAGGATAAAAGAGAGATGATACATGCTGTAGATGCCACTGCACTCCAAGGCCCTAAACAGAATAGAGATAAGTCGGCTGCATGGGAAGAGAACACAAAGAACAATCAGTACATCTTCTCTGTCCACTCTTTTTGATTTTGCCATGACGTTACTTTCATTCACATCACTTTATTATGTTGTTCATAAAGCAAATTATTATATGAAACATACCATTATTTGTTTGTGAACTCTTCAAAATCTCTACTTCCTGATAGAATGTAAGTTCCCTGAAGCTGGGATCATGTTGATATTTTTCTCTGCTATATCCGTATGTCTGATTCTAAGTTGCTGCTTTATAGGAACAAATTGCAAGTAAGGATGCAGGCCAGAAATCGCCATGTCACAGTAAGTAATCAGATTCTGAGAATACTAGAAACTAGTCTGAGAGGCACTGCATGATGCACCAAATTAACAAAGACCAGCATGAGACTTGTATGGTTGAAAACTGAAATCGGGATAACAGAGGAAAGAGAAGAAATACTAAAAATGTGATTCTCTCCGCTGTGGTCAGAGAGATAATGATAATGAGGGATTGTCAGAGAATAACAGATCTATATGACAAATAAAGCCAACAACAACAACTAAAACACATTAAATAGTTACATTTAAATGTTTAAGTATTTGTATCTCAATTTACACTCAAATCTGAAGAATCCTGTATATTATTCAGAATGCACAGGATTATATGTTGGTAGAATCTTGGCCATATGGTCAGTATTTGTTTCTTAGCACTGATGTAAAAATCATCACAAACTTGGTGGTTTAAAACAGAAATTTTTTGTCTCCTCGTTCTGGAGTCTAGAAGTCTGAAATCAAGTTTCCAGCAGGGTCATATCCCTTCTGGAGTTTCTTTCTATGGGAAAATTAACATTTCCTGGCCTCCTTTTAGCCTCTGGTGGCTCTCGGGGAACCTTGGCACTCTTTGGCTTGCAGCTGCATCACTCCAATCTCTGCATCCAACTTTACATGGTTTCCTTCCCTATATGTGTCTCTGTGTCATCTCTTCTTATAGAAGTGCTAATCATTGGTTTTGTGGCCCACTGTAGGCCAGTAGTACTCCATCTTAATCTAACTAATACCAGCAAAGATCCTATTTACAAATAAGGTAATGTTCAGAGGTGCTGAGTGGATATAAATCTTGCAGAGACACTATTCAACAAATTACATGGTCCATGTAATAAACGCCCCAAGATAGTTAACACTAAAAGACTTTTTTTAGATCAAAGAATGTATTTATTCTTGAAATCGCAATTGAAGAAATTTTTCCTGTACTATGACAAAAAAAAAAAAATGCCTAAATCAATGAGCTCCACTGACATCTCTGCTCCCCTACTCTTTCTAGATCCATTGCATGAGTCACCTGACAAGCAAGGCTGCACCAGTGGAGCAGCAAGAGATGTTGCTGGCAAAACCAAAAGAGTGTACCTTGGCCTACCTGGCCCTGCCTATCTTCCCCAACCTACCCTCTAATATCTTTTCCTATATCTCCCTTCCCTGTTACGTCTCAGCCACAGTGGTCTATTTCTCCCATCTCTTAAATAAACTCAGGCTCCTCCCCTCTTCTGATTCTTTGCACTCTACTCTGGGAAGGGCTTTCTCCATATTTTACTATGGCTGACTCTTTCTCACTGTTCCTGATTCAGCTCAGTGAGCACCATATTAGAGACATCCCATAAGCACCTACTTATCTAATGGATCTCCCAACACCACACCCTGGCACTCCCTATCTCAATATGTTGTTTGGTTCTCCCTCTCTCTCTGTCTCTCATCACTTAGTGCTATTTACTTGATACCCCTATATTACCTACCTGCCTCACTTTACTGGGGCTCTCCAAGGTCAATAACCTTGCTTCAGCTCTTTACTTGTTTACCACTGAGTCCCCATCACCAAGAATACTTTATGGTAGTTAGTGGTAAATACAAATTGAATGAATGAATGAAATGAGGAATGCTTTTCCTAAAATTTATTATTTGGTCAACTTGCTTAAAAAAACAAACAAACAGATTCTGTGATGGTCATATACATGGGGGATAAGATTTTTTTTCTTTTAAAATGGATAAAAATTATGTGCCAACACAGGTATGGACATCATTTGGCATGCCTTGCTATTGCTAAGGAGTATTAAACACTACAAATACTCAATGGGGTAGATACATTAGAGTCAGTACATGGTATAGCTTTAGTCATATAGCAATTACATAGAAACAATTTAGCTTGAGATATTTCTGTGATTGTTTCATGCTATGAACAATTTTCCCAAAGTTTCTGGACAATTTAACATGTTGTAGTAGCTACTACATGTATTTTAGGGAAAATAGTGTAATGCGAATTATAAATGTACTCAATGAAAAAACAAGGCATTAAAAAGGCTGACTAAATGTCTTTGTCTTCATGTACACACAATCACATATTTAAGACATAACATAAGTGCTTTCCTTCAGTGACTAATACCGTGTTTCCTCGAAAATAAGACCTACCCATAAAATAAGCCCCAGCAGGATTTCTAAGCATTTGCCCAATATAAGCCCTACTCCAAAAATAAGACCTAGTGATGGGCGTGGCTACGCAGCGTAACTACACAATCCATTCATTTTATTGCTGAGCGGCAAAGAAGACAAGCAGCCCTTCTCATCTGCCCCATGAGAGCTCTATTGCTCGACATGAGAGATTGGGGCCAATGGTTCTAAAGGAAATAGAGTCACGAGAAATTCAGGACGGAATTCAGGGTTTGGAGAGTTATGATGATGTTCCAGAAGACGACTTAACTATATTTGAATAAATGTAGATTGTTGTACCGTACTTAAAAAAAAATAACACAGCCCCTGAAAATAATCCCTAGGGTGTCTTCTTGAGGAAAAATAAATATAAGACCCTGTCTTATTTTTGGAGAAACACGCTATTGTTTTAATTCCTGGAATATCAAAACAGGGTAACCAGAAAATAGAAGTTATAAAGAAATGAGGAAATTTGGAATCATCATTTTACCCTCATATTTTAAAATTTATAATATAACTCATATACTATCAAAAACATCTAAACTTAGCTTGGAAAAATCACTGTACACTTTCAATAATTACTCAAAATCATTTCACCAGACTAAATTTGAAATATTTTGGAAATAAGGTAAATTTTATCTAATTTTTAAGTTCCTGCCCACAGATAAAAAATGCTTTTTAATTTCTCAAAATTCTGTTTCCTCTAGTAATAGTAATGTAACTAGATATTTCTACTCTGTAAGAGGATAAAGAACACTTTCCTACAAGGGACAACACTTTCTTACATGAGTTCAGATGCTAGTAAGCTTCTGTGAACTCTGACATGTAGGAATATACAATGACTCTTGGAAAATAAAATATAGAAAAGATTTATACAATATATGGTTTATAGATGTCAACTATTTCTCACCTTTTTGGATATGACAGGATTCTGATTTGTCTCTACTACGTTTACAAATGTTGTCTCCAAACTAAACCAGCTGTTCTTACACACAAGCCACAAATAGGATATGAATATATTCCCCAATTCAAGTGTGCTTTGTATATACATATCTTTGAGTTCTTTCCCACTCCAGAAATACATGAATATACATGTGCACACAGATACACACATTGTCACAATTCAGGCAAAGGCATTCAGAGTATTTTAATAAGAGCAAATATTAAAATAAAATAAAATTGACATAATGTGAGTCTTTATATAATGAGCAATAACATTTATTAAACAGTTACTATGTGTTTGGCACTGTGCCACATACCAGGAGGCAAAAAGAGTAATAAAATTATTAGCCTCATTTCACAGATGGAAAAGGTGAAGTTTAAAGAACTTTACATACCTAAATTAACAGCTGTAATAAATAGCGGAAGTAGGTTTTAAGCACAATCTAGAGCATGGGTTCCTAACCCTTCTGTATTCTGGGTATTATTAGCTTACTCTTAATTTTAGAAAACCCTAAAATAACCTCCCCACCTGAAATTCTCTAATAGAAATACTTTCCTTTGGCTTTAGACACTGTTTTCTTACCACTATCTCTTTTAAAATTCAAATAACCTTTAAAAGACTTAATGCATTCAACTTAAAGCACACCCACTCATGGGAACAGGGCCACATGTCATATTCATTCTTTACTCCCAATATGTAACCTAGCATCTAGCCCAAAGTAAGACTCTTCAGTGAATGAATGATGGGTGTCAAGGTTTTCAACAGCTATATGAAGATGCCAGGCAAATGCAAGTGTGTGTCTGTGTGTATGAAAGTGTGTATGGAAAACTATAAATTCTGACATAGAGAGTATATAAGAAAAGGAAGAAAGGATAGTATGTACTTCATAAGAAATGCTGTTTTTACTGATTTTTTTTTATCCAAAAATAAACAGAGGCAATGCAAATAGAAAATGATCCCTGGTTTAAAAAACTCTAACACTACATGTTAACAGTTAAATGTATGGATTTGTCAGCTCCATAGATATAGGCAATCAAACATATTCACTACTATGATGGTTTTTAAAATAGTGTCTAAAGAGTTTAGCATAAATTAGGGATACTATCAAGTTCATTTGAAGAAGTGTCCCTTCAAAATAATAATTCAAAGTTAGCAAGATTTTTTTTTCCTATGAATTATTCATTATTTAAACAAATATTTGAGATACTTCAGAGGACATAGTAGACTAAGTTCTTGCCCTCTAGTACCTTACATAAGGATATGTCAACAACACACAACAGACGTAATAAATAAGTTAACTATATGATCTTTTAGAAGGTGATTTGTAGGATGAAAAAAGAAAACTTGGAGCAGGATAAGACGATTGGGAGCACAAGAAGGAAGGGCACAATTTAAATAAAATAAACAGTGTGAGCCTCATGAAGTAGGTGAGATTTGAGCAAAGGCTTTAAAAAGATGAGAGAGTCAGTAAGGTAGATATCTGGGTAACTCAGTTAAACTCATATTCTAGGGATATCATATTTCTAGTTCAAAGATCCTGTTGCAGAAGGATGTCTGGCCTATTCAATGAACCACAATAGGGTGACCAACTGCCCCAATTTGCCTAGAACTATCTTGATTTTAGCACTGCATATCCCATCTATTGGGAAATGTCTCAGCTCCAAGAAAATCAAGATAGTTGGTCACCCTAAGACTAGCATAGAGGCCAGTGTGCCTGGAAGAGAAAAGTGGGAAAGAAAAAGGTTATGAGGTCAGAATGGTAGAGGGAGACCATAACATTAGGACCGTTAAGATGTTGTGATGATGCCTGTTTTCACGTGAAGTAAAAAACTGGGGGGGGGGGTGTTGTTGAACAGAGAGGATATAATCTGATATGTTTTAAAAGATCATTTTGTAGTGGTTCAAAAATGGAAGCAGAGAGACTAGGTAGGAGGTTAATACAATTACCCAAATGAGAGATTACAGTGGATTCTTGTGTTGCTTTGCTAGGGCTGCCTTAATAGAGTACTACAAGCTCAGTGACTCAGAACAACAGAAATTTATTGTATCACAGTTCCGAAGGCTAAAAATATGAAATCTAGGTCTTCACAGGGCAATATTCTCTCTGAAACCTATAGGAGAATTACCCTCCCTTGCCTTTTCCAGATTTGGGTGGTTTGCCAGAAATTCCTTGCCTTAGTAGATGTATCACCTTGATTCTCCATCTTCCTTCTGTGTGTGTCTGTCTCTGTCTCCAATTTTTCTCATTTTATAAGGATTAATGGTCATATTGATTTAGGGCCCACAATGACCTCATTTTATCTTGGTTACCTCTGTAAAGATCTTATTTCCAAACAAGGCTACATTCTGAGGTACCTGGGTTTAGGACTTCAACATGTCTTTTTATGAGGACACAATTCAGGCCATAAAAATTATAGAGGTCCAAATCTGGATATATTTTTAAGGTAAAGTAAGCAAGATCTCCTGACAGATTAGATTTGGAAGGTGAATGAGAAAAACATGAAGTGCATCCCTAACACCTCAGCCTGAGAAACTAAACAATGTAGTTGTGATCAAGTGAGATAAGGAAGGCTGTGGGTAGAAGAGATTTGGAGGGAAGATCAGATGTTCAATGCTTGGTGGTTGAGTTTCAAATATCTGCTGCCCTTCAATTGAAGATGTAAGTGAACAGACAGATATATTAATATAAGGTTAGAGCTCAGAAAACAGGTATGGATTGGAAATACACTTTTGAGATTTGTCAGCCTATTGATGTTTTAAAGTTAAATAAGTAGAAAAGATAGTCAAGGTGTCTACACTGGATAGAGAAAAGAATAATTTTAAGGATTGAGACTGGTGTCACTCCACTATGAACATATCAAGAAGAAGAGAAAAAAGTTAATACATGATGTTAAGAAGACTTATATAATATAGTAGAAGGAAAATCAAGAGGGTTTTTCATTTGGGAAGTCTAGCAAAGAGAAAGCATCAAAGAAAGGAGTAATTAACCGTGTCAAATGCTGGTGTCAGAGTGAGAATTGAGGTGTGACTATTGGATTAAGTCACATGGAAGGCAGTGGTGACCCTGACGACAACAATATCAGTGGAATTGTGGGCAAGACCAAATGGAGAAGAATTAGAATCAGTGAATAAACATAACTCTTTTGAGGAATAGTATCATTGCAAGGAAAAGCAAAGAAAAAGAGCAGAAGCTGGTAGAAAATAGTGGAAAGAGAATTTTTTAAGATCACAGAAGTAAAAGTAAATTTTTAAGCCTGTGGAAAGGAACAAATAGAGAGCAAAAATGTGATGTTGTATTTGATTGAGAGAGGATTGCTGGAGTCATGTTCCTGAGCAGACAATGGGGATTGGTATCCGGTACACAAGCTGAGGCTTTAGATGGAAATTCAAATGGTTTATTGTGACTATAAATAGGAAAGTAGAGAATGGGAGAGCAGATGCACATAGGTGGGTATATGTGGTGGTGGAAATATATGAAGTTTATCTTCTGATTATGTCAATTTTGCTAGTGAAGTGGAAAGTCAGGTCACCAGATGAAAGAAAGGGAGAATAGGAAAGAACTTTGAGGATGATATACAATATCTGTTTTGAACATATAAGTAACATTGAGATAGAGTAGTTATTATTAATATCTCCACTTTAAAATCCAAGAAAGTGGGTCTTGGAAGAGTTTAGTAACTTCTGTAGGGAAAAGAAATTTGAATGAAAATTTTTGTTATTGTTGTGGTTTGTGATCAAGTCCTATTTATTTTAGAAACATGAACAGTGGAACTGGGAAGGAATGGTGAGAGAAACGAGGCACCAGTCCCCTTGACAGAGTCAGATGCATCACAGTTTCTTTCTGCCCATGTGCTCAAGGTCAGCCCAGGCTTTTCCTATAAGGGAGCACAGGATGATCTGTGTGGAGGTGAACCATCCATGAGGTATGGGTGTGACAAATTGGCTCTGGGACTTCCTCTGGACCAGGTGAAAAAGGTTAGAGTGTGTACCACACCCTAAGCCAAGAGTACTCCAAACTAACTCTTTGTGTACATAAAAGGAAGGCACATTCTGGAAGGGAAACCATGGTTTCCCCTAGTCACCAGGAAGGACTAAGGCGACCAAGGATAACACTATTTACTGACACATATAGGATCTTCTTTCCTCTGTACCATATAACTCTTATAAGAAAATGCTGAAGATAGAAGTAGAGTAATGATGAATATTAATTATGTGGATAAAAAATAACAACACTCTACATGATTGAAATGAAACATTTATTCCAAAAGTATTCTGTTGTTATATTCTCAGGTATGATTGTCAGGTATGATGGTGATTCAAAAGGATGATCTTTCATCACCTAGGATATTTCCATTTGTCTCAATCAGTATCACGAAATATCCAAGAGTAAACAAATATTTACTTTATTTAAATATTTAGAAATCCCTATAATACCGTTAGAACAAGGCACACTATTAGGGAATGAAAGATAGCTTGACATTCTCCCACCATTTGGGAAACACTAATTTAGAAATGAAAATGCCTTATTTTAACTGGAAGATAAAAATTTTGAGATAAAATTCACAATTGCCTTCAAAATCTGAAAGCAGAACTATTGAAACTCACTATTTCAAAGACTGTCATATGAGCCAACACTGTCAGCATTTCTAATGGACGGCTCCTTAGAGTGCTGGCACACTATCTCTGGTGTAGACTGGCATCGTAGTGGATTAGCTTTTCAGTTTCTTTCCAGCTCTTTTTCCCTTCCACATACACAACTTGTCTGTGTCGATTTTATTTCCATCAAGCTGGAGAAAATGAGCCGAGGTAGAGGGAGAGGAAAAATTGACAGGGGATATATTCCTGACCAGCATTTGTTATATATTCTCTAACAGATAGCAAAACATGTCAAAAGATGACCAGAATTTGTAATCTCTCAAGACACAAATCCCATTTTGATTTGGAGGAAGTTAAAAGAAATTTAACCTTCAGAAAGTTACACTTGGATCTAGGTTTTGAATGTATGCCAGTCCTATTTGCTTCTCTTTCCAACAAGGATCTAGGATTTTACACATTTACTATAATTTTTTGTGTGTAAATTATTTCAGATAAAATATAAAATACAATATGAAATTTATTCTTAAAGATTTGAGATATTCTGATATAGGCTTTCTAATCCTTAGCACTGTTGACATCAGGGCCACATGAATCTTTGTTGTGAGAGGCTGTCCTTTAGTACCAGATTATGACAACAAAATGTCCAGGTATCACTAAATGTCCTCTAGGATGCAAAATCGCCCAGTTTGGAATCACTGATGTAACAGAAAGGCAAACTTAAACTGCCTTTCGTTTTTTGTTTGCTTTGTAACTGCCAATTTACACACTTACCCTTTTCTGCTTCTCCATGCTTTATGCTGATTGACTTTTGGAAGTCTTTCTTTTCAAAATTATGCAAAAATTAAGGATCTAATAAGAATTAGTTTTTCTGGCTTCTTATTAACTATAATTCCCTATTAGCTGGCTCCTTCATACTTGTCAGTGCAATGATTGATAATTGACATTTATAATAAACTCAAAGCTCTATGAACTTGTCAAGTCCTTTTAAATAGCCAAGGAAAATTAAGTTTCATTAATTATGGTTTTAAGTTTCAGTGTATTTTCTTCTATTAAAATTCTTTAAAAATTGGGATTGTATACATATGATAACTTTCCCCATTCTTTGATCAAGAATGACTATAAAGGCAAATTAAATGCCATTAAATTCCTTTTGGATTGACCAAATCATTTAAAGACATTAAGATATTTGCTCAAGTTAGAATGGAGTTGGTATTTATGGTTCACTTTTTAATTTCACATTTCACGATACAGAAGATATTTTCAAAGCCCAGACCTGTGTTATCTTCTTCAGGAATTAGTCACAATTTAGGAAATAAAGACTCTGACTTCTAAAAGACTGTGTGGAAGAACTGTAGCTGTAGCACAAAGCTAAGCTGCCTGCACAGGGGTGGGGAACCTGCGGCCTTGGGGATACATGTGGCCTTCTAGAGGCTTGAATACAGCCTTTTGACTGAAACTAAATCTCTTAAAGGATTTGTTTTGTGAAGTTTGGATTTGGCCAAGGGGAATGCACTGGGGAGAGAACAGCAAACATCATAGTAATTAAATAAGGTATCAATATTGTTCAAGAGAAATAAGTAAATATTGAGGTAATAGATACGTTATATATCAGGTTTTTAGCTTTTTTCTGATGGGAATTTTATAACTGCTTTATTCTTTGAGTCTGAGCATTTCTAAAATATTTATCTAGTGGGATAGAAAATGGAGAAAGAAGGATTGAGAGTGCTATTTTAGATAAAATGGTAACGGTGGAAACATAGCATGTGACTTTTCAGAAGAATCCTAAATGAAGTGAGTGAACCATCTAAGAGAAATTCAGAAGATTCAAAGATTTTTCCCACTCCTCAGGCAGAGGTAACAGGAACTGTAAGTAGGCTGAGTCAAGACTGAACTTGGCTTGTGCCAACAACATTGGCCAAGGTGGATAGGGCAAGGTGAGCAAATGAATGAGAATATTATTAATAATTTTACAAAATGGATAAACAATTTCAATGGACCTTTTTTTTTTAACTGTATATTTGAATTACCATCTGGTGTCATATTCTTGCTCAAATATAACTTCATCCCTCCTTCCTTTGTGCTGGTAATGTTTTTTTTTCTTGTTTTTTTTAAAAGACAGGATCTTCTTCTGTCACCCAGGTTGGAGTGCAGTGGAATCATCATAGCTCACTGAAACCCTGAACTCCTAAATTCAAGCAATCCTTCAACCTCAGCCTCCCAAGTAGCTGGGACTACAGGTGCATGACACCACACCTGGCTAATTTTTTAATTTACTTTTTTCTAGAGATGGGGTCTCCCTGTGCTGCTCAGGGTGGTCAGGAACTCCTGGCCTCAAGCAACCCTCCCACCTTGGCCTCCCAAAGTGCTGGACTTACAGTCTTGAGCCATAGCGCCTGGCTCTTTGTGGTGTTAATGTTATATAGATGGTTTCTTTACAGTAAATATTTATTAATTTTAGTGAAATTTGTTTTCAATAATATAATTTTATAGATATTGTTTTATATAATTTTTTTAAAAAATCGGTTGAGAGAAAAATGAACAAAATATATCATTATATTTAAACTTTTCCTTTACAATACGATTTTCTTGCAATCTTTATTTTGCCATGTGAATTTCAATTACTATATGGTGTGACTTCCATTCAGACTGAAGAACTTCCTTTAGTATTTTTCATAAAGCAAGTCTTCTAGCAACAAATTATCTCAGTCTTTGTTTATCTGTGTGTGTCTTTGTTTTGCCTTCATTTTTGAAGGTGGATTCTAGGTTGACAGTTTGTTGGAAAATATGATTGAGGAATTAATGAAATGTAGCTCATAAGATCATTATTCTATTGTATACCCCAATATTGCTATATTAAAGACAGAAACAGGAGTTTGCAGGATTTTGCCCTGAAGGAATGTGTGGACTAAATAGTTCGCTTATTAGAGGCTGCTATCATGGGAGAGCTCTCTAACCTCTGGTGGGGATGTTTTCCAGGAAGGCTTCCTGGTATTTCAAAATCTGTGAGCTTCCCTGT